>JAPDSC010036844.1:0-25230 GCA_026290005.1 Latrodectus geometricus
AAATTTTAATAAAATGAAATTTTGAGTATGGTTTCAATTATATTTTTTTTTATTAAAGATCATTTATTTTTATTAAAATTTTTATTAAAAGATTATTTATTTACTTAAAAGATTTTTTATTATTAAAGATTTTGAAATATCAAAGAAATTTATATTATATGCGAATTTTGATATTTAAACTTTATTCAAGGTACTTTTTGCTCATTATATAGAAATTAATATTTGGTTTATTATGTGGCAAACTCTTAAAAAAATTCAAATAAGTATTCAAAATCAAATTCAAATAAACTTTTTTTCTATGTTTCCTGTATTGAACAAATGAGACTCATTTGACTGCAGCTACAATCAAAAACAAACTATGTTGCATTTAAATACTTCTTCATTAATTCTGAAATTGACTTGGGAAAGAACAATTTAATTCAAAAGCATTTAGAATGTTTTATGATATTTAACAAAACTAAATATCGTACAGTTATGAAAATTTAGCAGGTGTTTTAAGATAAGTATGAAAAAATATATTATTATCCTAAAATTTATTTGACTACGAAAAGTAAAAAAAAATTTAATCATTTAAAATTATGCGTTTTTTTCCCCCATTTCTTTGGGGTTTTAGCTTCTTATTTGTTTATGATAAATCATATTAATATTGATTATAATAAAATAATTATTTGTCACCTAATTCTATACACTGAAAAGAAATCGTGTATAATACCATTGTATTTATTAATTTACATATTCGAAAATTAGCCCAGAGCTGTATGTAAAAAGTTAAGTTTTTAAAATATATCTTTAAAATGGTTTAAATGTAAATTTTTTCCTTGTAAATATTTCAGATTTAAGATTAATTTCTATTGACTTTCTTCTTTGTTTAAAAGAAAAATAATTAAAATTATATATTTGAAATACCTTTCAAAAGAAGTTTATAAATTTGCAGGAAAAAAAAATGCATACCTTAAAAAAAACCAGCTGTGATTCAAATTAAATCTTGCCAAATACCATATTTTTCAAATTTGTTTATCAAAATATATTTATGATTATGTTAAATGAATTTTTAGTAACACGTGTTTTAATAATTATAAATATTAATCAGGAGTAAAAAATATGTATGATCATTAGTAAAAATGTAAAAGTCTTAAATTTAATACTTAGAATGAAAATTAATATAAGAAATGAAATTAACTTATGAACTTTACTTTAAAGGATGCTTTATACATTATTATGATGTAAATTTGGTGATTTTTAGTTAATTTTTACTAGGCATTTGTTAATTTTACTAGATATCAAGTGTTAATTAATTTTACTAGATATTTGTAAGTTAATTTTTACTAGATATTTGTTAATTTTACTAGATATAACGTGTTAATTAATTATACTAGGTTAATTTTTACTAGATATTTGTTAATTTTATTAGCTATTAGTTATTTTACTAGGTATTGTATTAGGTATTAAATCATTTTTACTAGGTAAATTGAATGATAAAAACTACTGTGCTTTTCTCAATTTCAATTACCATTATTTATAAAGAAGTAAATTTTAATATAACCTCTTTCGAAATAATGTTCATTTTTATGTAAAATATGTAAAAATATAAATTGATATATATACTTACAGTATATTTTAAGAATTTACAAAGCAATGAGAATTTCTAAATATTTTTTAGAAACGTGTGTCTGAAAAAAGAACAGATAAATTATTTTTGAACGTAATAATTATAAATCTCTAAAATAGAAATAAACATATTGCAATATAAAATTAGAAATCAAAATACGCAACTATTTTCTACGTTTAAATTTCTATGTGCCTTGTGGAAAATTACTGCAAATCATAAACCACATTTGAGTAATTTTACTGGTAGTAAGTTTACAACCATTATTATAGGGTCAATGTCAGATTATAAAAATATTTTTAATGCACGCATCTTACAGTTTGATTACATCTATTATCAAATGATGGATATTTAAGTTGATATTAACGATTGCGCAAATTTGACATAAAATTATAGAGCTACTTCTCATTGTCCAATAACCAATTTACTTAAAATGTTTATTTGCGCAATGATATTAATAAAAAGAAGTGCGTTTATTACATCAACTTCAATACACTCTGCTTCATCGTGGCTCTTGTCTCCATAAAATGTCTACATTTGTTTAATTTGCCTCGTTTTCCAATAAAGCAAACGCACATCAATGCATCGTAAATTCGATTACAGTTACGAGTTTTAATGCCTTTTATAAAATACACTCTCTTTTTACCACTTCTAATAGCATCTTTCAGTTAATCATTGCTTATCAGTTTTCGAACGGGGGTTGCCTGTGTTTTTCAGGCATAATTAACGAAGGCGACTCATCAAAAATAGGGGATTGAATGCTGGCATAAAAAAAATAGGCTATTTTTATTTCCCCATTATCAGATTTCCTCCCCAGTAGCTAAAGTGGCCAGTCGTCCGGCCGTGGTGTCGCCCGCGTTACGACGTCATAACTCCTTCCCATACTCAATTTCTTTAAAGCGACGCGAAAATGGCATATTAAAACGCATAAAACCTCAGATTTTTAAAAACTTAATGGCAGATATTTCATGTTGGTGGCACCAAAGGAAGAAATTTTATGTCCTTCCACACTTTCCTCTCTGCATGTATTTACACAAGCGCCCATCCCAAACGTTTATTCTTCGGAGTGGTAGCACTTCGTAGTTTGGGGAACCTCCGATTTACGACTACAGTAGATTTCATGTTATCTCTCTCAGCCTACTATTAATAATGAAAATGTATTTCTCAGCCAGCCTATGAGGCACCAAGATCTCCCAGTTTTATGATCTAATCTTAAAAGGGAAGCTACTTAGTGATATTATTAATAAATGAAGTGTGAATATATATACAATACGAATTAGTATGTGGTAATAATTTATGTGCTTGTAATTAAATATTTAATTTACTTATATTAAATGACATACGTTTGGCAGATAAGATGTTGAATTTTAATGTTGGAAAGGTTTTATAATTTTTTTGAAGAGTTTATTTAAATGTCTCAAATCAATACATGGATACAATAAGTCATCTAATGAACTTTCAAAATACATTTTGGTAAAAATAATCATAAAAATCAATTAATAAAATTGCATTATTTACTAATGAACAATGATCTTATTTTTAGAAAAATAAAATAATTATTATTTTTTCTTATCAAAAAAGGCAGGAATCAATTTAAAATATTTAATATGTAAAGTAGTGTAATGGATATATAGAAATCACACTCCTCAACTATGAATCAATACATTTATAAAACAGATTCAATAATTAAAAATGTGGATTGCGGATTGCATAATTTAAACTGAGTATATTCATCTGATTACATTCAAATATTTAGTTTTCAATAATCTTGTTAAAATTAATTGATTGTATATTAACAAAAAAAACTCTTTATAATTTATTTTATATTTAAATGATGGTATTATCTAATAATATTTATTACATATTCATTAATAATTAATAAACTGTTTCAAAACATAGCTAGTGATTTAAAAATTTGGAATTCAAATTTATATATATATATATATATATATATATATATATATAATATTAATAAATTTAGATAACCTTTATTAAAATAAAATGTGAAAGTAAGTTAAAAGAATTATTTTTCTTGATCAACAGGTAAATCAAGCTCAAAATTATGGATCCGAATCTTATTTTGTGCATTAATGTTCATAGTAGGCCGTTTAGTGTAGAACATTTTATTTTCAAAATGCATGAAAAAAAAATCATTTATTTTACTCGCATATCAAAGTTTGATATCCAAATACAGGATACAAATTACTTTGCATTTATATATATTTTTTTCTTTAAAATTTAAAACATTGAAACAAAATGTAAAGGATTGAAGTGTTTTAAAATTAATGTATGCTGTGTGCTTACTGGCTCTAAATGAAACATTTCTATACATTTATTTAAGTGGATAAAATAACTAATTCGAAATACATATTTACGTTATAAATATGTGTTTCACTTTTAACATATTTAATTTCAGAATAGAAAAATTTTAGCTATCATTTTTATAAAAATTTAAAACTTTGATGTTACAAAATGATTTATTAAGTTTTAAAGAATATAAAACACGACAAATTTATAAAATTACTTTGTGACAACTTCGTTTCAAAAAAAGTTAAATTTATATTTTAACAGCTCTAGAATTATTATTTAAGACTTTGCTTTCAATTTTTAGCATTTCAATTTATTTATGATCTTTAAAATATGCAACAAATGCTTTGATCGCATTCAGTTCTGATAGAAATTGCTAATATATTCATGATTACAATTAATGAATTATTTTTCAATATTTATAGATTTGAGATTAATATCTTAAATTTATTTATATTAAATTGTATGCTTATATATTTTTATGTGTATATAAATATATTTTATATGTCATTGATTTTTGCATGTGCTTGTCAAAAATAATTTCTTTATATTTTTAATAAATTTTTAAATTTTTATTATAATTTTTAACCATAAAGCGGTTGTTTCATTCATTACAATTGAGATCATGTGTATGTCACTTTATTTTACTTGTAATTAGTCTGTGAGTCAAAGAATCGTTTTCACCAATAATGTTGAGTATACAATTTTGTCCACCCATCAAAAACAAGTCAATATGTCAGTGGGATGAGCTCTTCAGTGAGCAGTTGGAAAGAAAATGTTGGCCAATATCTTACTAGGATGGGTTGTTTTATATATTATTGAAGATTTGTCTCTCTTGATACCGCTATTAAAAATAAATATTTATTAATCATTAAGAAAATATGAATTTATTTCATGTCGCATGTAAAGCACATTGAATATTAATATTTGATTGTTTATGCAAGCAATAAATAAATCATAAGATCCACTTTATCATTAGTTTACATCGGCAAGGATGATTTAAATGTTTTTTATTATATATATTTGATTAAAAGTTAGAGTAAAATTGGAATTTTAATATATTTGATCACACTCCAAAATTTAATAATGTGTTCATTATTCAAATAGATATGTTCGTGACTACACGATAAGCGTTAATGGTAATTTCCATTTTAACGGAATAATATCCTACTTAATATATACAATTCTTAAATCTTCGCAGGTCAAATGTCAAAACCAGAGCATCTCATAAATATCAAAAGAATATAATTTTTTTTTAAAGTTTCTCGTCACTTTACACTAACAACGCATTATGTAGATCACAACGCCATCTGAGATGCTGGTAACCTCAAAGTCATTCTACACAAACGATAACAAACATTAAATGCAGATCATTTCTGAAAAATGAGAATGGTCCCATACCGTGCAGGACCTCTTCCAATCAGGATGCCTCTTCATCGAAACTCATCAGCGCGTGGGTGGTAGAAGGAACTTAAATATTAATATAAACAGTTTCTCACGCTCACCCTCCACCCCCATTAAAAAAGACCCCCTTTCGCCAGGGAGTGCCTTGAAACAATCTGGCTCGTTAGTTTCCCAATGCCCGAAATTGAAATTACCGGGAGTTAAGGCAAATGGATGTCATTATAAGCTCTAATGATAGTTCTTTTCTGTTCGTATCTGCCGGTGACAGGAAAGATGCGATGTCGGTGCTTTAGTTGGTGTTGTTAAGGAAAAAGAACCCAAAAAAAAAAAAGTGAAAGGACATCGAGAAGGATCGATGCCGTTTTCGTATCGGATGTAATGAATGCTAAAGTTTTCGAAATTTGTAGTGATGAGTTTAGAATTGCCATTACTATTTTTTTTTTTTTTTGTTTATGATTAGAGTGAATGAAATGATTTAAAATACGTGGAAATAGATTTTTCAGTTTTTAGTTTCGAATAAATCATCGCGTTTGATACTTCAATCAATCGCTTTCACACAACTAGGAAAATGTACCAATGGATAGAAGGAATATGTGTGTGGACTTGAGATTCTTCATTAATCAATGACTATTGCAAACAAAATAAAGGCATTCTATACTTTTTAATAAACATATGTGATAAATGATCACTAATACCTATAAAAGAGGATATATATCATTTAAAATATATAAATAATAAATAAATTTATATAAAAGCCACCTACCCTGACAGCTGTCAGCATGCGTGACTACAGATGGAAAAGACATGAGTTCGAATCTCTGCTCGGACATAAGTATACTTTCTCTTTCTTTCTTTCTTTCTCTATTTCTTGTCATTTCCTGATAAGATGTATGAATGTGGCCCACCCTATAAACGTGTTTGTAATGGTATGACGTGGGTAAGGCTACTCTAAAGGAAAAAATACCGGGTTACTCTAAATGAGTAGCAATTTCTGGCCTTGTTGTGACGAAGAGCCAATCACCCAGTGCCCACCATTGGAAAAAATATTTATTTAAAAGGATTTAAGATAATTTTATTTCATTTGAAAGCTTACGGGCCCAATTTACTTCAAAAAGTTTGATTTTATTTAAAATTGCAACTCTTTTATTTTCATTTACTGATTTTATAAACAATATATATTGACATAAGTATTTAACTTTTCCATTGATAAATACCTATTGAATAAATATAACATATTCATCTTCCTTTTATAGTATATTTAATTTATATTGGTAAATTTAACAGCGGTTTATTTTTCATACCATTCAATTAATGCAGAAATATCAGACCTCAAATTATCCATTTAAAAACAACTAAGGACTTAGTGCTGATAATTTTTCATTACTTCGCTGATATCAGAAGTGAATAAACATAATTAGCACTTTTTCGAGCTAAATTATAATATTAAAGTAATTAATATTATTAATTTACCATTAATGGCTGGTGTTATGTGATTATTCCTTGAATTATTTGTTTATTCTTTGAATTAAATTTAAACAAAGATATATCTCGTAATTGCAACGAAATTTATAAAATGTTACGAAAAGGACTGCTCGGACATTATAACCTTTTTTTTTTTTTTTTTTTTTTTTTTTTTTTTTTGTCCAGTGTCAGGCAAGATGGCAATGTGGGTGCGCTGCTCCACTTTTCCAACTGAACCACAATCTGGTGTGGAATCCGACATTTTCAGTTCACACATTCCATAGGTACCCATTTATAGGGTAGGCAATCATTTATATTTCATTTATACAAAAGAAGAAAGACAGAGAAATTGTCCCAAGCAGGAACCGGAATTTAACCCAAGACCTCCCTATCCGCAGTCAGGCGCGCTGACCATAAAACAGGGACGGATATATATATATATATATATATATATATATATATATATTCCTAATTCACATTAATTTATTTTTTATAATATTCTCTTAGTATGAAAAAAATCAAGGGCTATAAATCTTTACTCAATAAAACATAAAGTAATCTTGTTTTATAAATTAGATTTAGAAAGGATTGGAATAAAATATTTTTAGAAAACAAGATTACTTGTGCACAGAAACAATTATGAAACAAAATAAAAAATATCTTAGTTACATATTTTTAAAAAAAAATTTAAGTATAAAATAAAATTTGTAAATATTTAAAACTAATGAAATTATTGATACTAATTTTCAAATTTATACTATAATAATCAAAATGACACTTGATTTATTTTACGTTACACGTGTTATTATTATTATTACTTTATTTTATTTTACTTTATTTATTTTTTTTTTTGTCGTATGCCAGACTAGATTCAAAGCATTTCATGAAATCAATTTTTTTCATCTTAATCACAAATATTCACGACACTAATCAAGCAAATAATGAACAATATTTGTAAAATTTATAAAAAAAACAATAATAATATTTGTTATATAGTTTTGTAACTGATAAAAATATAAAAATGAGTGACAATGTAAATAAAATTCGAAAAATAGTTGCATTATAAATAATGTAAATTTCCTAAAAATATTATTATAAAACTCTTAAAGATACGAAATTTCAAATTCACTCATAGAGATGCAATAACAGATTATATGACGGGCAATTCTGTAATAATCAGAGAATGGCAAATCCGAATTTCTACTCAAATATATATGAAGAACAGAATTATTCTATCCGTTATTCTATAATATGTTATGAATTGGAAGGAAAAAATTGTTTCGAATGTGGAAAGGGACTAAAAACACAGGATTGGATGACTTGTTAGAATCTAAAATGAATAAAAAGAAAGCAGTTAAGCCAAAGAAAGTGAAATGAATTCCCAGGAATGAATTAATCATGAGTATGATTAATTCCTTCATTGAATGAAGGACGATGCAATGAAACTTGAATTTAAATTTGAAGTATAAACGCATTGCTTTTATTTTTTCGTAATTATTTATGTAGTTAAATTAATTTTACTTCCTTGTTTTTTGTATTTTCTTTTGTATTGATATTATATTCTTGAATCGACAGAATGATTTTTTTTTTCCGAGGAAAGTGCCTTTTATTATTTCAATAAGGATTTTTCTTTTATTTCTATTTACAACATCATAAGATTATTAAACAGAAATATATAATGAAGTTATTGAGCACATACCGCCCACCCTCTCTAGTGGTCAGCATGCCTGTCTAAGGGTGAGGTGGTTCTGGGTTTGAATCCAGGTTAGGGCAGGGATGTACTTTCTTTTTCTCTCTCTCACCTGTCTTTGTTCTCTCATTGTTTGAATGGGTGCCTGCCCTATAAGTGTGTACCTATAGCTTATGTGTACTAAAAAAATCGGATTTCGCACGAAATTACGATTTGGTTGGAAAAGAAGAGCACCACACCTCATATTGCCAGCCTAGTTAGCATATGATAACAAAACAACACACATTTATAGATATTAGGAATAACAAGACTTTTGAGCGATGACATTCCTATTTTTCACTATAGAAGTTCATAAAATCGATCCTCATTTTACAAACATATAAACACATTAGGACTAACAAGAATTTTAATTGATGACATTTCAATTTTTCACCATAGATGTTCATTAAATCAATCCTCATTTTAAGGCCATTCAAATTAAAATTTATTTATGATAATTCTTTTAATAAAATGTCCGGTAAAAATGTTTCTCATAGAAAAGAAAAGCTTCACTCCAATAAATCTAATTTAAGTGGAAATGTGATGAATTACTTCGAAATATATCTAATTTGACACTAATCTTGAGATTTTTAGGTGCTTTATCTTTTAATATTTTTGAAGTTTCATAAAATTTAAAGAGGAACTCAAATCTTAACTCTATCAAGAATCACATTATTCACTAATTTTGCACCAAAACAACGAATTTTCCAATTTTAAACTACTTTAAAATATTTTATTGCGACACAAATGGTCTTGGGAGAACAAAATGGAAATTTTATTAAAATGAAATTAAATTCAAATATCACATATTAATTCCAGAAAGCGTAAATTTATTAATTTTATGATCTTTATATCTTGACATTTATTTACTTTAATTTATTGTAATGATTAATAATTACCTTGATTTGTTGTCAAGTACATTTTGCAAGTAAAAATAACCGGAGATTTTTTATTTTTCACCACAAAAAATCTTAAACCGAAACTGCAAACTCAATCATAATATTGATATTCCTCAATTATTTTTCTGCATTTTAATAAAACGAAATAAAAAATGAAGAATGTCTTACTATAATTGATACTATTAATATTTTTTAATTTCAAAAATCTATTACCTTTTCCTAGTCTGAGAAAACACATAAACTTCGAATTTATGCTTTCAAACATTTTTCCAGTAACAATACTCCAATTTCTAAAACATCTGGGATAACCAAGTCGAATACTAACGATATTTTGCTACAATAAGCATAAAAAAGTTATATGAAAAGAAAATATGTATGTATGTTTATATGTATAACATACATATACATGTATGTGTGTGTTTATAAAGAAGAAGAGTAAAATGCTATTTGTTTTCCCTTTCTATTAATAGATATGATGAAATGAACTTTTACGTATGAACAGACATTAAAGACATTTTTCTATAAAACTTGTGTTTCCATTGTACTAACTTAAGATTAGAAAATGCTTTTTTTTAAATTTAGGATTGAATACTTACAAATTTAAAAATAACCTTCAAAGATTACGTGTGTACATTAATATTATAATACAAATGCTATTGCTAATATTAAATTAATTTTTGTTTAATAAATGGAATACCATTTTTAAATCGCTGTATGAAAAGATTCAACTAAGGAAATCAAACTGAAAATGAAAATTATAATGTTATATTTAATTTATCAAAAATATAAATGTGACTATTTTTAAAGATAATAATTGAGACTTGATAACTATTTTTAGAGAGCAATAATATATACTAGATAACTATTTTTAAAGAGCAATAATATAAATAGATAAAGAGGAAAAAACCATAAAATAGCTTTATGAAAATAGTATAAAATTGGAAACTAAAATTGTTTCTTAGTTGATTGAATTAATATGGAAGATAAAGTATATAAAGCAAAAGAGAAAGTGTACGTTTTATTGTGAAATATTTTATGAGATATTTTAGTTTTTAATACAGTTTTTTATACTTAAAATAAAGTTTAAGGATTTGATAAACGAGCACATTACAATTTTAAAATTACTAAATTCATCACAATAATATTTTATGGTCCAAACAGAGAGCAACTATCAGGTTAAATATAATATTAAAATCCGTTAAATAAGTATTTTTATGTATATAAATATTACACAATTAAAAATAGATAGAGTAATATTTGAGGGTATAAAAAAGAAAGCTTGCTTGAGTGATAAACATCTCATTACGTGGACTTAAAATTAAAAACTTAAAGAAACAAATACGTTTCCAATTTTGTTGCACATGAAATAAAGTCAAAATAGTATAAATAATAGGATTCTTCATTTATAAAACTTTTTTTTTAGTTACTGTTTTATTAAAATCAATTCTTGTGGTTCTTATATTAGCATGTGAACCCTTACACTGAAAATTCATTTACATTGTTTCAATTATTTACTAGTCCTTGTATATATATGATGCTTAGTTTGCAAATTTGCATGGTTTTTTTAATGGTTAAATTATTTTATTATTTTAATTTTTTTTAAATAATATAAAGAAATTAGTTAAAGAAAATATTATAAAAGTTTAAATAATTAGAATTTCTGCACCCTGCAAAAAAAAGAAACACAAAAATTATGTCATACAATATTAAAACGTAAAATTGGTATTCCTTTTTCTAATATTTGATTACATATTCACTTATATTTTAAATGTTTTCTAAGCCCTCTGAAATAAAATTTCACATTAGTGTACATTTTATGTAATTCTTTATTTAAAACAAACTGCAGCTAAGCTCCATACATTAATAGTTTGATAAATACCTAGGCTTCTTTAAACATATGATATCATATACCAAACTATGCCTATATTTTCTAATACAAGGATTTAATAACAAAGCATAAAATGTTACATCCCTCAAACAAACTCATGTAAAAAAAAAACATAAATGCACTTAGCGAAGTAAAACGTTTCATTCTAGGTCATCTTAATCGTTATTATTTCATACCAAAGAGCAGAAAACTTAGGGTTTTAGGGTCCATTAACTGTCTATGTTAGTGCTTCCACCGAACAAAAGATTACTGCCATCATCTCCAAAAAATGAACTCACCATTAAAGAGTGATTAAGAAAGGCTTTCCAAATAATGTTTCTTGACAAGTGAAATTAATGACTCCTCGCCACCATTCATGATGCTGGATTCACCGCTTTTTCAGGAAAGGTCCCGCCATTGTCCAAAGATCTTCTAACGGCAGGAAAGCCCTCGTAATGTTCAGCACTAACGTTTTGAAAGCAGCACTTAACGTATTCGGGATACTGGTTATATTTGAATGTGGTCTTCCTTTCTCACCATTTACTCGTATCTTTTTGAATGGATACATAACTCAACCCGTCTCCGCAGAGTTCTGAGGGTGGAATTTTGTCTGTGAAAATAGTTTGCATAGCAAGTTTATATCTCGAAGAATGCTTGTTCTCTTACCTTTGAAACAATGCCATCGCGTGAATCAAATTCCGTACTATATCATTGTGCACCAGCTTCGCTCACAAAAGTTATTCCCTCACTAATTTCATAGATCTTGCTTTTGAAGGACTTTTTAATTTTTTTAATAAAAAAAGTTGTAAAATGTTTTTAAATAAAAAAGGTTCAAAGTATTGAGATATTCACTACTTTGACTTTATTTGTATGAAAAAACTCAATAAAAGATCTATTAAAAATTTTGATTGTATTAGGTTGGGGAAAAACTAAACCATTATTTTTTCGGTAGACGTCTGTAGTGATCGATATCTCGGGAGGTATCAATCAAATAATTTCAAATTTATGCTCGTTGGAAAGGTGACATTTGACACTAAAATATTCTCTTGCAGATTTTTGTTTGATTAATTCAGTTACGAGTACAAGGTTTTAAAAATGGAAGACAACAAACAGAAAATTCGATACATTTTCGTTTTTCTCTTGTAACGGCGAAAAAGATAGCCGGGTAGCCAAAATTGTGAAAGGTGTTTATCGTCCTATATAAGACTGTAACAACCAGTTACGTACAATTTTTGTTTCGTCGATTCCGTTCGGGTATTTTTGATGTTAGAGATGCACCTCGCATATGGATACAGCATCGTCGAAAATGTCTATAAAATATCAAAAATGATCGAAGTTAACCACATGTCAGAGTTGTAACGTGCAAGACCTAAAAATCTACATGAAAGCTGTTTTAAACCTTTTTATAAAGTGAATCCAAAAGAAGTTACATAAAGTTCACGTAAATATTATGGATTTCTTTTTCCCCAACCTAATATATCAATTATTGTACGAGATAAAATTGATTTCTATTGAAATTCTTACAAATTCCTAAGTTTAGAAAATAATATATTTTTTAATATACACATGAAATTCATTTTAATAAGTTCTGGAAAATAAAAAAATATATAAATTTTAATTGTCTTTTAGGTTCTGATACTTTATTTATTAGTGCTCCTTAAATGAATACAGATTACTTTTTAATCTTAAATTTTACCTTGCCATTGCATTTTACATATAAGAGTGACTGTGTGTGTTAAGCAAAGCACAATATACAAAAAAAAAATATTTTGTAGATCATTTTTATCATGTAAATTCTTAGCTTCTAAATTTGATTTAAAGATGATCTTTGAAATTGCCACATTGCTTCGATTTAATCAAATAGAATATAAATACATAATTATTCACTTTAAATATTACTTAATTGCTGTAAATTAGTATATAAATTATACTTAAAAATGTTTCGAAAATAGTTAATAAAGTTTGCCTTATACACCACATAAGAATAGAATTATTTGAAAGAAAATAGGAAAATTTTTAAAACACACAGGATAAAATAAAATCACAGCTTTATTATTTGTAACCACATTTCGTATTTATAATCTATCAATATATGAGAAAATATTTTTACTTTTCAATGATTTATGTGAATTTCTATGCATTTAATTGTAATATTTAAACATATAGTTTTTAAATATATAAATAATATTATTTTTCTGATTTTTTTTCACATTATCTTTTAAAAGTATTTCTCGGTTATTGTTATAAAAATAAAATAGTGTACTTCACGCTTTTTCTTGCAATAATAATACTTAAATCAATAATAATATTCAAATATAAACTGTATATACAGATATCTTGATTTTTTAAATATTTTTAATATTATGATTTTTAAAAGGGATTATCATGAGATTAAAATATAATAATGTCAAAGGGATTATCATAGAATTAATGCAATTGTGTTTGAAAAATATTTCAACTTATGATTATATTAGCAGATTCTTTCAATGTTTATTATATAATTAAGAAAAATCACATTAACCCTCATTTATTTATCTGTCAAAAAATGTAAAAAGCTATAAAACTAATTAAATGTTTTTATCACATTTTGTTTCACTTAATATTTCTGAATTATTACTGTTCTTAAATAAGTGTAATAATTTACTTTTTTGATTTATATAAATCAAAGTTTAGTGCTACACAAAACAAATTATGAATACATATATAAGCCACTAATTTTTAAATTTTATTCTTGTTACATTTTTTATGTTATATTATTCATTTTTAAAAATAAATTAAATAACTTTTCTAAGTTAAATTATTTCTTTTCTCACAAATTTTGGATTATAAATAGTTATTAAAAGAAAGAAAGAGCAGCAACCAGAAATTCAAGTTTTCTTTAATACTCAAAAATATTTTAAGTAATTTGTAAATAAAAATATGTTTATTCAAATTAAAATGGCAAATGCTATTACCACTTATCATTTCATTTATAAAATAATATAACTTTATAATTATTCATCAATTTCTTATTTTACTTAGATATGAGACATCAAAGAAATTTTAATTTTTGCTTCTTACATTCAAAATTGAATTATAACAAGATTTTTTAGTTTTTAATTTAATTAACATTTAACAATTCACATTGCAATTATAAGGTAACCAAATATTAAAAATAATGAAAAACTATGTTAAAATGTTTGAATTTTATACAGAAGTAAAATATCAAAGATGTTGATTTTCCCAGGTCATTTAAAGTTTAGTATTAAATATTTGATAATAAATTTAATTAATACGATTGTCATTTAATGTAAGAAAACTAAAAATTTAAATAGGCATCCTTAACTCTGAAAGGGTAAGATAAATTCCGAAAATTGTTAAACTTTTAATTAGAAGGAATTAACACATTTCTTTTTTTATCTCTCCTGAAACTTCTGTCTCATAAAAAAAAAAACTATCCATTTAATTATGTGTAAAAAGAAACATGTAATTATGTGTACAGTTCGAAGTAGTGTCGTTACTTCTTCCTCCGTAAAATTTCCGTAAACAATTATTTTCGCCCACTCAGCCATATAAATTTCTGCAAATGTCAAACAACGATTGAAACTTTTCTTCACTTCCTAATTACGTATCACACTAAAATGCCAAGGAACGTAACGATCCATCCTTGGACATAAAGTAAGAAGTAAAACATTAGGCTGCAATTTTAATACTTTTACACTCTCAGATTTCCCACAACGCTCAAGTTCTCTATATCTGTTAGCCCCTTCCATAAAAACAACTATTCTAATCTCGGGGCGGAGTTGGACCATAAAAGCGTTTGGGATTCTCCCCCCTCCACGTCCCCCACTCGAAAAAGGGGCTTAAAAGTGCACTTTCATTATGTGCACAACGTGGTGGCGAGCCATGAAAAGCTCTAAGTTTCAGAGCCCCCGCGGGGGCGCCACCATCGCCATTGCAACGTCACGGCGGGGTAAGCAGTTCTACTCGAGTGATTTTAAAGTCCACTTCTCCTTGTTGTTTCGATTTGAAAAGAAAAAACGTCGTTTTGGAAGGCGCTATAAAATTTTTCTTTAGATTCACCTTCCGCCCACCCCTTAAGAGCGCAATGGCTCTTATTTCCGATCACAGTTTCTTGGAGAGAGCTCAGGGAATTTCCGAATGCTGTCAAGAGGGAATAATAGGGAATAAAGACGATACGTTTGCCAGATTGGAACTGTAATTGAAACTCGCTCTATTTAGACTCTCTTTCCCAACAATGCTAGCCTCTATAGGTTTTATTATTTATATATCACAACATTTTTGTAATATAATTCATTCACGGAATTATCCCTAAATCGGTATTTTGAACATTACCACTTTTGACAAAGTTTTTATTGAAGAAATTTAATTGTACATTAGTCCAATGCAATTAAACATAGTCTAATACTATGACTAAGTATTTCAGAATACCGTGTACGATTCTAGTCGCTGTTGAACTATGCGTTCATCAATGTGCCAAAAGTGGGTGCTTGGAAGTTTTCCGTGCTTTCTATCTATAAAAATATATTCCCAGTTAACAAATACGCAAGCGTCGCTTAAAAAAGTTTTACCTAGTTTCCTACACCGTAAACTGTACTTCGTGAAACAAAATGAAAATATACTAAAATATTTTTAAATTTTGGTTCAACAATCTGGTAATAAATATTTCAATATATAATGATGAAATTCCCCGTATTGTTATCATTAAATTATCAATACTTTAATTTTTTGTGGTTATTATAGTTATAAGCCCAGGGGCGTAATGGTAGCGCTTCAGGCTCCAAAGGTATAAGGCCGGTGCTCGATCCTCGGGCTGAGCTAGGTCGACTTAGCCTTTCTGCCTTTAAGTGAATTGCAAAAAATTGAATACCAAGCATGCTTGGGAACTAAACACTGGAGGTTTTGAGTTAGGCTGACCACCTAACCGGGACATACGCTTCGCAGCCAAGGGCTCTTGGTCAAGAATACAATTATGGACCTGTCCCCTGATGGACTGTCATGTCACTGAGTTTAGTTTAGTTTAGGTTATTATAGTTAATAACTCACTCTGATAATTACAATTATCTTAATTTCGTAATAATATTTGTAACTTATAATTACATTATCTTTTGATAATAGATTTTGAGTACATATACAATCAACTGTGTTTAATGCGGAATATTCATTTTATTCTTATTTCTCTTCATAATGCTCCCAAGATTTCTTTTTTCATTCTACATGAAATATTAGGTACATTATTCAATGAACAAAACAAGTAATTTTATTAGAAAGATTTTTCAGAAATTTTCCTAAAAATATTATTTATTTCAAAAGGTTTAGGAAAAAGCGTTCTGAACTCAAATTACATGAAAATTCAATACATTTTCTTTTTAATAGTTGTCATTTATTCCGTATCATTTTTTTTAACTTTTCTATAAACGATGTACATTACTGATTTTACATTTTGTAATTATTTATAGTTGAATTTCAAGATCATACATATTTATAACTATTCTTGCTATGGATGGATGATTTGTATGTCGCTTTGGTGTCCGCGTTATCGCCAGGAAGATTAACTCGTATAGAAACGATGATCTAAAGACAGTTTAACGTATCATATTTTCCTTTGGAAAACGCGTAACTCGCTTTCGACGTAAAACTTCACCTTGGAAAAAAGTAAAATTTATTACCTTTAAAGATATTTATTTGCTTAGTTTTGTTTAAAACGATGATTAACATCACGAAATGATTTTTGAAGTATAAATCAGCTAAAAACGAAACAAATGATTCGTAGGCCATTTAAAAATTTCTCTTAGCAGAAAATTTGTTAAATTTTATAACCAAAAATTACTCTATTTTTGTCTAAAGGATTTTGAAATAGGCGGCACATTTAGAAAAACGAAAACACGTTAGCTGCAGTGGATAAAAACAACGATTTTCACAAAACAGGAAAAATGGTCATTATCATTGCCCCGTAAAAATATTCGACTTAATGTATGTAAAAAATGGAAAAAATCCCCAACACAAATAGATATAAATCTTGTAATCAAAACTTCGTTATGAATCTTAATCTGTGTATCTGCGTATAAGAACATATTCTTCATATTGCCCGAAGATCAACATATATATTGGAGTTTCCTTTCATTCTGTCCGCCAAATCTTAGTTCAATCCCAGACAAAACTTCGGTGGACACACAGAATAAAATATTCTCTATATAGATTCTGAACCTCTATAAATATCCGTATATAAGATCTTATGGGGGGGTCCGCTTGAAAGTAAAAAAAATATTATATGACTCTAATCATTAAAAATATGAATAAATATTCCCGGCACTGTATATCTCTTTACATACGCATTTCGTATATTTCCTATTTATGGACTTTATGGCCCTATCTACTGGTCAACTTAACCAAAACCGAAAGTCTTGTTAGATTTTATTAAAATTTCATACATTATCTTTCAAATCAATTTCAGTGAACTGTTGTTTTAAATAAATTTAATTGTTAATGATCTTTTGATGCTCTGACACATTGATGTAAATTTCTACTCACATTTTTGGAATATTTTTTTACTTGTAATATATTTATTTCTGTATTTCTGAGTAAAATAATATTTTTTTGCCTAAGGATAACTTTAAATAGTATTGTTCAGAAATTTCAATTTTAAGCGCTCCCTATAATTACTTTCAAATACATGTCTGTAAGCTGCTTACAGTAAATCCAAATGCCATATACGTAAACATTTTTTTACTGTAAATATTTCTGTATAATTACACTTATAGAATAGTTTGATTAAATGAAATGTACTTCAAAATTTTTATCAACTCAATGCTTTAGATACTAGTTTTAAAGAGAAAAATCCATATATAGGTTGGATAAAATTTTTTAATTTAAAATCATAATCAAAGTAAAGAAACTTAGTAAGTTTAATGAAAAACAAATTAGTTATTTCTTTTCAGGTTGATTATCAATCATTCAAAATCAGAAGGGATATTAATCTTTGAAAAGATAGAATTATATTTTGTTAAGCTTTATAACCTTTAATCTTAATTGAGAAATGTTAATCATTTCTTGATACCTTACACAAAAACATCTCTTCTAAACTAGTAAAACTGAAATGATGACAGAAGTAAAAATAATCAAAATGCACAAGGATTTAAATGAATTGAATTTCGCAATGTGTTTTAAGAAAATTAATTTAATATCAGCATATTCTAATTTTACGCTCTAACAAAGCTTAGTATTATTTTATATTTCAAAAGCTAATTCAGATCCACTTCTTTATTCTTTTGAAACTATAATAAAGCTATCACAACAGTCTTTCGAATAGAGAAAATTACAGACAAATATGTTTTGTTAAATAAACGCTAACAGTGGTAAAAGTCTAAGTTAATTTTTAATCTAAAAAAAACTTAACTAATACGAGAGATGAGCCTTCGCTTATCAATTTCTGACACACAAAGCTATTTAAACTAAAATGCTTGAATTTTTTTCATTGTTGGCAATCTACAATCAGCAGAAAATCAAGAATTTCCTTTTCAGAAAAGTTCTTTAATTCTCGTTTCAAGAAATTTTCAAAGGAAACATTTTGAAGAAAAGAATTATTTTATTATTATATAGTTATAGAAGAGGTATGCATTTCAAAAAGATACTCTATTGTTTATTGGATTTTCAAAGATACTTTTATGTTATACTATTCCATTAAACAAAAAGAATGTTTAGCGAGTTTTCGAAATCCCATTTTGCGATAATCCTATTTAAAATTATTGCATTGATATTTGAAGTATAGTTAAAATTAACTATTCTTCAGTAATTTTAGTAATTTTGAATTAAAAATTCATATATAATCATTTTTTACTCTTAAAGTTTAGAGTTCGGTTGACAAATGAATGACCTATGACATTTTAGAAAGAATTTAAATCCGTAATTATTATGTATGTATGTATTGCGAAATAGCACTTTGTGTAAGGAAGACTATTTACTTTCATCCACAGAATTCATTTATTACTTAATAAGATTACATTTAATATGTTTTAAGAAAAAAAAATTAAAGAATTGAGAGAAATTTATACCTGAATTTAAATTCATTTAAATCGATGATTTTTTTCCTTTATTTAACAAATCATTTTTATAATAAAATAAATAAATTTCTTAATATATGAAATAGTTTCTGTGCATGCTTAAAGAATTTTTTTTCAAATATTTTGAAAGTCAAATTAAATATTAAGTGAAACTTTGAGATTTACTGTACGAACACCCTTGGCGTGATTTATCCGCATTTGGCGATAAATAACATATTTTGCAGCCCAACCCATTTCGACTAATCGCAGATAAGGAATTCCATTATTCTGTTAATTTTTAGACCTCGCTTGTGCAAAATAGCGAGATATTTGGCGACTTTTTAAAAAGGTTGCCAAATTTGACCGTACAGTAAATTTTAACGAGATTTTGATTTTATGGAGTTTTTAATATGTTTTTGATATTTTTAAACTAATGAGTTCATAAAACTAAATGCTAAATAAAATTCTATTAATTTGATTAATTTTATTTAGAATATTATTCTTAATTTTAACACATACAAATTGCATAAACTCCTTAGGATAGTCGTGATTATTGTAATTTGATACAGCTAGGTAGGCAAAAACTAAGCCTTTATGTTAATAAAGCTTATTTATATCACATAAGCCTGAAGTATTAAAGAATTATTAGAAAAATGTATGGGTTTTAAAAAAAAGTTTGATGGGTCTTTTTTCTACAGTTAAGGCTTATAAATAGATTGCACTTTTTAAGGTTATATAGTTCTCAAACTATGAAATCATAGTTTCATTCATAAATTAACAGAAAGTAATTTATACCTTAGAAATCAATTTTTATATAAAATCACTTGACAACGCCATCCTCCAAATTTTCAATCTAAAACAAATTTTCAAATATTTTTTCTTGGTCACTAGTCTTTGATCTATATTTAACCATCATAACAGAGTTTTACATTAAGATATTTGAGTTGCGGTCTGTATATTTCTAAGAAAGTTTCTGACAATAAATTGCTTATGTCCATCTGAATCAGTAAATTAAATGTCACGATTTCATCCAGAATTTAATTAATTTGTATACTGGGTTACAAATGAGGTTTTGAAGTGAAGTCCAGGGAAGTGAAGTCTTTTTCATGCCAAAAAATTATAATTATGAAAATATTAAGAATGCTAACATGAAGTAAAGTTTCGTCTCTAATTTAACATAGAAATGATGTATTAAATAACATTACAAAAATTCCAGTACCCATAAAATTCCAGTACCCATAAAAACAAAAATAAAATTGAAGCAATAAAAATTGCTTTAGTGTCGTTATTTTACATAACCCTTCCTTTAACTCCTTTATTCGCATAATTCTCCAAGTACCAAATTCCTAAAATTATAACCTTTTGATATTTTGAATTCAGGTAGCTGACTTATGACTGAGTAGTTAGCATTTCCGACTCCTATGCTGTTGGCCCTGGGTTTGAATCCCCACTAGGCAAAGGATGTTTCTCTGTCCTTTTTTTTAAATGAAATGAATGAATGTGACCCACCCTTGAAACGGGTTTCTGGTAGAGAGATTTAGGTAATACTACTCATTTCCATGATTTTGTTCACAGTTCCCACCAGGTAATGATAAATAAATCACAGTTTTCGATCATGTTGTAACGAAGGATTAATCCTCCAGAGTTCTCCCTTAGGGGAAAAAAAATTAGCTGGCTGGTTATTCATGGGTAAAAAAAAAATTAGTATATTCTTTCATATAATTTAAATAATGAACATTTTTCCCATTTTCATTTCAATTGTAATGAAGATATAATGACGAATATACATATATTTTGTATGAAGTACAAGGTGGCCAAGAAGTCACTTTACATTTTGAAAATTAAATAACTTTTTTTCTATTAATATATTTCTTTTTCTCTTTTCAGAATTAAAATATATAATCCCTGGAAATTTTTGGCATGGATAAGTTTACAACAGAACAACGAGTGAAAATAATTGAATTTTACTTTGAAAATGGATGGTCAATTGTTGCAATGCAAAGTTCGTATATGCGCAATTTTAATGTTCGATATCCCCCTAGTTGGCCTGCAATAAGGAACTTAGTGACGCGTTTTCAACAGCATGGCTGTGTTGAACGACAGAAAAATTCTTTCCCTACAACCTCAGATGTTAAGAAGTGTCTTGGAGAATAGCTTAGAAAGAGCTCGACTTTGTGAAGACGAGAATGGAGGCTATTTAAGAGACATTATCTTTCGCCACTAAGTCAGAACTAACTTACACACTCTAAGCTTTGTAATAAAAACGAATTAATTAAATACAGTCATTTAAGAAAAAGTTATTTAATTTTCAAAATGTAAAGTGACTTCTGGGCCACCCTGTAGTTTGATTAAAAATAATTCAATCGGAACTACTTTGATATACCCCCCAAATCGGTAATTTGATGACTTTTTTTGTCCCAAGCAAAATACCTGTATTTGGTGCATTTTTTTCTCGCCAAGAGGGATTCTTGCTAAATACAAATAATTAATTAAAAAAACTCAAAAAATGGTACAAAATACAAGAAAATACTAAATTTGACAATAGCAAAAACCTAAAAGCTGAAAAAACCTAAATTGGCAACACCAAAATAAGAAAAAGCAACCCTAAAAAATCCGTAGGGAGTGCCAGATTTGGCTCTTAATTTTTGGGGGGTGTATCTAAGTTGTTCCATTCAATCATTGATTTATAGCTGAAAAATAAATATTTAATCAATTAGATGAAAAATAATGTATTTGCCATTTTTGACAATGAAAAATAATTTCTCTTTTCTTAAGCTGAATTGTAAATATTATTTTGCTATTTCACTTAAATTGCTATATTAGTAGCATTTTCATTATTATTAATTTTTAAAAATTGTAAAAATTGTAAATTGTAAATGTATTAAATGAAAAATTTCTCATTCATAATAATTAATATGATGAAATTTTAATTAATGAAAATCGAATTAATTATTGACACCATTTGTTCTCCCTCTCTCTCACTAATATAGTTAAAAATCACCATTTATTTTATCTTAGTATGAATAAAAACATATTAATAACATGTATTTTAGTATTGTTTAATTTTGAACTATTATCAGGTAAAAATATACTGTACGGTCGCTCTTGGCAACTTTTTCAAAGAACTGCCAAAAATCTCACTAATTTGGACAAGCGAGGTCTGAAAATAAACAGAATATTAATTTTTTAATCAATGGGTTCCCATTTTATCAGAATTTCCCATTTTTCATTGGTCAGAATACCTCATCTGTGATTGGCTAGAATTGGTTGGGTAGCCAGAAAATGTTATTTATCGCCAACTTTGGAAAATCGTGCCAAGAGCGACCGTACAGTAAATCTGAGCCCTATTATCAATATAGGAATAGATTTGTTTAATATACGATAAGAAATACAAAATTGCAAGTAAAGTTAGCTTTGCTTACGAATTGTTGACAGTAATTGGTAAAAAGATATTATATACTGTTTACATTTCTTCTTATATCATGTTCCTACTATTTTGCTACTATTTCAAATCAATGTTTTTATGTTTTGATACTGGTTATTGTATAATGGCGATGACAGTTGTCTAATTTATGGACAAAGGACTTTTTACAAGGGAAAAAATCAAAAAATCTCATCAATGCGTTCCGAATTATTTTGACGCAAAAACATAGTTTCCATCCTTTATTTTTCCAACAGTTCCTGTGGCTAAAATTAAATGTCAAGTCTTCAATTTATAAAACTCTTTTCTAATATTATTGAGACGCTCTTTCTTTATTGTTTTATGGGATCTTCAAAGAGAAAATTTATAACTTACTGCTTTAATGTTGCATTACATGAAGTTAAGGAAGAATTGTGTATTCTTATCAAATTATGGTTACTTCTCTAATTATTTGCGGTATAGATTTTAAGACCTCTTTTCTCAATTTATTGGTAGGATGATGTAACTAAAAATTAAGTTATATGTGATTAATATTAAAAACAAATTTTGGCTTCTTAAGAGTATTCCCAATGATTAATTGGTTCTGAATATTCGAAGATTATTTATTAGTTGCAACACAAAAATGAAAATTTTCAAATACTTATTGTTAAAAAAATTTAACTTGATGATGTAATAACATATTATAAAATATGATACAGGTTATATTTCAAATACTAACATTGTGGCCAACAAACAAAATCATTAGCATGAAAAACTAATATCGGGTTTTTTAGATGAAGAATACACTTTTAAATAAAAAAAATATTAGTAGAATGCAAAACAGTGTGCTAAGAAATTTACAAGCAAGTATATTTTAAAAAAAACGTTCCATATATTAAACAGTTTTAATGGAAGTTTTATTACAATCTTTGTACTATCATCACAACTTTCTTTAAATTATTTTTAACTAAATTTGATACTTTCAAATTATTTATATAATCTGAAGTTATAATTATTACTATAATAGGATTAAAGAGGATTTTTTTGGTGCTAAAATTCTCAATTGTTTTATCTATTTTACTCAAGTTGATATATTTTTTTTTGTCGAGTGCCAGCCAGACTGGCAGTATGGGTGCGCTGCTCCACTTTTTCAAATGAACCGCAATTGGGTGTGGAGTCTGACTTCCTCAGTACACACATGCCATAGGTACCTGTTTATAGGGTAGGCAACCACTCATACTCCATTCATACAAGGAAAGGACAAGAAGCACAGAGAGAGAAAGAGAAAATACATCCATGCCCGTGCCGGGATTCGAACCCAGGTGCTCCCTATCCGTAGCCAGTTAAGCTAACCACTAGACAGATTGGGCGGCACTAAACTTGATACATAATCTAGTGATTCATCTTAAAAAGTAATTTCGTCCGTGAAAACTTAAAGAATGAAAATTCACATATTCTTAGAAACAGAAACTTAGTAATATTCTTTTATATGAAATGTATCATACGCAATGCAATTTGTTCCATTCATAAAAATACTGTTATTTTATGTAAAGCCGATAAGTTCAATGACATTCAAATAACTACTTCACTTGCACAATTTTCTAGCTAAAGCAATATTTTTCGACAAAGTATGTTTAAGGATTGATATATTTCGATTTGATTCATCTAATATAAATATATGTCTGAGGTAACCACATTGAGAAATATTTCTCATAATATTTACGATTCGTGTGTAAAATTAAATTTCAAATCTACCGCTTCAGAAGCATGTGAATAAGAACCATCAAGAAATTTTTCATCATAAGTTTGGTATTTTTAAAGTGGCAACAGTGGAGAATAAAAGAAAACGAATGGAAGAACATTCGAAAAAGCAAGAACATTCCGGATAGCGTTTACTGCCCATTTTACGGTTGTTGCAGTTCCGGTCAAGGACTAAAATTTAGTGCGAAATAACCATCAAAAAGTTTGTATTTCGTTGAAAGGTTTGAGTTCGATACACTTTTCCATCCATTCCATTTCTTGTTTTTTTTTTTTTTTTATTTTCCACGTTGCCAAGCTTCAACATTCTTTCATCTCTGGAAAGTAGTTTTAGAATGTACAGAACATGCACCCGAAATGAGAAATCTATGAGCAGTTTTATGACTCAGATAAATACTTCTGAAACATTCTCTTTTTTTTTTTTTATCATACGAAAGAAACCTGTGCCAGCAGTTCGTGCTGAGATGCAATAGTGAGTCATATCAAAGAAAAAGTAAGTAAAGACGTAGATTAAATAGTTCCTTCAAAGTAATTTTGCTTGAGAAATATTATGGAACCTTAGGGGCGTAACTAAAACGAATTCTTCTCTGCGCCCTAAGAAATAATGAGAAATCAAAAATAATAGGAGAGAAGTCGATAACATTAGCAATAATTCCACATTCTTCGTTGCAAATAGTTTTCTGTTGCAAAATATAATTCTTATATTTTCATTCAACTTCCTTTTATTTTTAGTTTGACTGAGACTGCGATGCTCATAAAC
>JAPDSC010036844.1:25240-37189 GCA_026290005.1 Latrodectus geometricus
AACTTCCTTTTATTTTTAGTTTGACTGAGACTGCGATGCTCATAAACCTTTTTTTTTTTTTTTGTTTAAAAATACTTGTTTAATAAATTAAGCTATTAATACAGATTGAAATTATTTTGGAAGTTTACCTCTAAGTGTATTAAAACTAAGTTTATTTTTTAAAAAAATTTAGCAGGTAAAAATTATCATCAATTTATATGCTAAAATTTCTTTACATTAATGATATATTAATTACACATATAATAAAATCAATTTTAATTTTTTATAAGATTAATTTGTTATAAAAATTAAATAATATGTTTCCGTGCTACTTTCTTTATTTGATGTCCATTTTATTTAATCAAAGTCAACAAAGGCACTCAAAATACATTTAATTTTCAACCTCAATAAATTGGGGAAGTCAACACATTTATAACTTATTCCAAAAGCTTTATACCATTTTTGTACACTTTTGCACTGAAATATTTGACAATTTTATATGAAAAGCTTTATACCATTTTTGTACACTTCTTTACCCGATGTCAATTTTTGTTAATCTAAGTTAACAAAGGCACTCAACATCCAAGTAATTTTCAACCTTAATAAATTAGGGAAATCAACGCATTTACAACTTATCCCAAAAATTCTCTACCATTTTTGTACACTTTTACTTTGAAATAGTTGACACTTTTACATCAAAAGCTTTATACAACTTTTGTACACTTTTTCAGCGGATGTCAATTTTAATTAGTCAAAGTCCACTAAGGCACTCAACATCCAAGTAATTTTCAATCTCAATAAATTGGGAAAATAAACACATTTATAACTTACCCCAAAAGCTTTCTACCATCTTTGCACACTATTACACTGAAATATTTGACACTTTTACTTCAAAAGCTTTATACCATTTTTGTACACTACTGTACCAGATGTAAATTTTAGTTAATCTAAGTCAATAAAGCCCATTACCATCCAAGTAATCTTCAACCGGAATAAATTGGGGACGTCTACACATTTATAAGTTATCCCAAAAGTTTTATACCATTTTTGAACACTTTTACATTATCAGCAGTAAAATTATTTAAACCAATTACTTCTTGTGCTGTTGTTATTTATGACACTTAGCGAAGCCAAGCCAGCCCATCAGCGACTAGGCAAATGAAGTCAGAAAGAGTGTCTTCCATTTTTGATCAGAGCACCCCCCATGAAGGTGAAAGTACTACTTGGCTCATAGATGGCGGCACCATCTAGGTCTTCCAATTTAGAGATAAGAAGTCAGAGAAGGCCCAAGGTCTAGTTCACAATACTCCCAGAGGTATTAATTTGGAATGGGAAAATGGATATCATGGAGACTGCTACATATTTTATGTGCCCCAGTCGCCATTAGTGAACATGACGGATCTTCGGATTAGCCGAAACTCAAACTCACTACCTTCCAATAACGAGAACGATAACTAACCAGGCCATCACAACCCTTGAACCGATTTAATATTATTTAACTTACCAAGCTTGTGACATTTTTCCGTTCAATAAGTATCAAACTAGCAAGCAATAAAAAAGAGAAAAATGCCTTTATCACAATGAAGTTAATGGGTCCAATTTTCCTAACACTATTGATGAGAAATTGGTTGTGTTTCATGAAGGGTGGGAGTTATTCTTAATTCGTCAATTATCTTTCTTCTCATTTAACATATGAGATTCTTTGCTGGGTAAATTTCACGGTTGTTGCAGAGTTCCAGTTTCATTATATCTTCAGTTTCTACTGTTATCAAACTATTTAGCTTTCGGAAAAGTGAAAGATACCTTTATGAATGAGAATATATGAATGGGTTCCAGTTTTCTTAACAATTTGCACTATTGATGAAAAACTGGTTGAATTCAATGAAGAGTGTGTGAACTATCTTAATCCGCCAATTCTCTTTTCTTGTCATTTAATGAGTGAAATTCATTGCTGTGTAAATTTGATATCATTGCAACCATGCAAATAAGTGACTTTATTAAATTTCTAATTTATTATATTTTAAGTTACACACAACATTTTTTTTAAATTTTAACTATTCTATTTTTATTGCTATAAATAACAATAAGAATAAAAGAATACTCATGAGGTAAACCTCATAATCATAAAAATGATAAAATTATTTCATGCTTGAAATGATATTATTTTTCTAAAGAATGAATACTCTATACGAACTTGAGGATGCATGGAATTATTCAAAAAATATTTTATCAATATTAAGTTTTTAGAATATTTGTTTGTACTCGTAAAACTATTCATTTTATTACTATTCATTTTATTACTATTCATACTATTCATTTTATTATTCTACTCTCATATAATCATATCAATCAATAGAAAATATTAGTTTGGGGAAAAAGAAATCCCTTATTTTTACGTGAACTTAATGTAACTTCTTTTGGCTTCACTTTCTAAAAAGGTTTTAAACAGCTTTCATGTAGATTTTTAAGTCTTGCGCATTACGACTGATGACATGCGGTTAACTTCGATCATTTTTTATATTTTATAGACATTTTCGACGATGCTGTAACCACATGCGAGGTGCATCTTTAGCATCCGAATACCCAAACGGAATCGACGAAACAAAAATTATATGTAATTGGTTGTTACAGTCTTATATAGGACGATAAACACCTTTCACAATTTTAGCCACCCGGCTATCTTTTTCGCCGTTACAAGAGAAAAACGAAAATGTATCCAATTTTCTGTTTGTTGTCTTCCATTTGTAAAACCTTGTACTCGTAACTATATTAATCAAACAAAAAACCGGAAGAGAATATTTTAGTGTCAAATGTCACCTTTCCAACGAGCATAAATCTGAAATTGTTTGATGGATACCTCACGAGATAGCGATCACTACAGACGTCTACCGAAAAAATAATGGATTACTTTTTCCCCAAACTAATATTTCTTTAATATATGTGTTGAGAACAATCTGAAAGATAATTTAATACAAATCTTTTGTTTTCAATAGAATTATCTAATCAAACGAAAATTAATTATCTAAATAAATTAAGCATTTATTTGCTGTTTACTAAAAAATATTTTAATTGATTTTTTAGTAAATAGCAAATGTGTGTGTGTTTATACGAATATCATAATTGAAACTATATATATATAAAATATCTGTAACAATTACATTTATGTAGTTGTTACAGATATTTTAATTTGAATTATGAACAGTTATTTTTGTTCCCTCGACAAAAAATACTTATAATTTACTATATTTAAATATTAAATTTTCAGTATTTCTTTTTATTTTCTGTCTAATATTTTTTTATCACTAAAAAATAAATAATTTATTAAATATCTAAAAAAATTATAAATCAGACATTTTTTCCGCTGTGAAAATCTTACCAACTTCAAATTTTCCCAAATAATTAAAAAATTATGTAAACTATTTAATAATTTACAAATTTCTTAATTTTTATGTGTCCAAGTTGGTTTCTTGTTTCCTGAAGAAAATTGTTCATTTTTAATATGATGGTATAGTAATTATTTAAACTAATAAAAATAAAAATAAAATAAAATGATGAGATTTTAAACTAAAAATTTGTAGAACTTTAAACTTTTTAAAAAATAGTAACATATTTTATTTATTAATTAGTTTCCTTTACATTCTACTCCAAATTATTTTGATGAAACAGTAAAATAAATACTAATTTTTTAATAAAATATTTGATGTCAAAGATTTGATATAAATTAAGTTTTATATTGCCTTAAATTAAGATTTATAATAGGACCATTGATTAAATTAAAATCTATGTTTGTGTGCGATTTCATTTTTAACCATGAAAGCCATTTGAAGACACAGAGATGAATAAAAATGTATCCCTAGGTTTTACTACCCCTTCTCCATTACTGTATTTAACCAAAGTTAGAACACAAAGCTTTAGGGAAAACCACAATAAATGTTCCTATTAAAAAGTGAGCAAGAAATATGTTCCCAACATAAAATAGAAATTTAATGTTCCAACAGAACTTCCAACGCATAAAACACCCACCCACCAAAAAGAATAGCAGAGCTGGCGTACCATCAAATGCAGCGTTTTTTATTGGACAATTTCATTAGTTTTATGACACGTGTGGAAATTTATACCGATGCTTGCAGAAAGGGAACGAGGTTACCAAAAAGTGAAATGTTCGAAACAGGCTTTCTGCATTAGCTAAGACTGCGTGTTCTTATTTTTGTGTTGCTTCATGAACAAAGTGTGTTCTGTTGAGAATTTCGTGTTTAAGGGTGGAGTTTAGAGCCTCATTAGTTAGATTCCTACAGTGATTTTCACAGTTAAATTTTGCTGTACAATCACGAAATCTCGTAAATGAAACTGAGTAGTTGAAAACGATAATAGAGCAAAACTGCATGCAACTAAACTCGAGGTGTAAATGATATTCAGATCGGCAAATTGCGCTGTTTTCTCGTGACATGAACTTTTCTACCATATCAAGTATATCTACTTACACTACATAGTTTTAAGTATGGTAACCCTGAGTTTGCGAAATATTTGTCACACCATAAATTTCACAAGTGTTATTTCTAAATAGAATATAATCATGCAGATTCATTAAGAATTCTGTTCTTTCCTTAATACCAAAACGCATGCTATTTCAACACTATGAAATCCAATTATTTCTTTAAATCACATTTATAATATTGCAGCTGTTAAAGAATCGGATATATATTCTTAGTTACTCATTTTTCTTTTATAAAATTATAGTACAATTCTTCACATTAAGAATTGAAAAAACATATTTTAATAATAAATGACAGTGATACAGAATGACAGTGATTCATTATATTTTCAATTCTTACTAAATATCATGAAATATAGCGATTTTAAGAAAATACTGTTAGTCATTTAGTTTGACATTTTACAAAAACCATTTCATTTCATTTTAATGATTTCATCGTAGAAACTGTCACATATTATAGTAATTTTAAGAAAATACTGTTAGTAGTTTAGTTTGGCATTTTATGAAAATCTTTCTTTTCATAAAATGTCAAACTAAATGACCAACAATATTTTCTTAAATTACAATATTATTATAATATTAAAATGAAAACCACTTGATTTGATGAACATAAATTTTTAGTAAATCTAAATTTAAAACAGAATTTAGTGATTACGAAATACAGTGCTCTTTTTCTACTTTTACTATAAAATATTAATGTAATTAGTTGTGATTATTAGTGATGAAACTTCATTCCTTCAATTTTACCCCCATTTTACCTTATCTTTAAACAATTTTTTTGTTTAAAATTTTTAAAAATGTAATATAAGTTAATTAAAATAGCAGTTAAAGTAGGTTCTTTAAAAATTAACTAAGCATAATTTTGTATAACAAGCAAAATATTTAATTAGTAATTAAAAAAACTACTTAATATGCAATTTGGAGATTTATGGTGTAGAACGTTATTGTATAATTTTTTATAGTAAAGCTAAAGTTCTTCAATATTTCTTTTGAAGTAATATAGTTTTTTAATTGTTTCTTAATGTATAGTTTCTTAACTAAAATTAAATAAGAAAATTAGATCTTAAATAATTGTAATTAAGAAACTTTTCAGCATAACACATAAAATATTTTAATTTATTTTAAATAATTCATCTTTTGTATCGATTATATATTTCAGAATGGTAGTTTCATCTTCAGAAAAATAATCCTTAATTAAATTTATATTATTTCAATAGAAAATGCAATTTAATATCTTCTGCAAAAAACTAATAATATTAAATAAAAGCTTTTAAAAGAAAAACGTAAAAATCATTTAAAGATTGTCATTATATATTTAATTTTAAGATGAAAAAAAAATACTTTATGTAGTAATAAAATGCTTTTTAATCTTAAATTCAATGGGCAGTATTTCCGACTAAGCATAATCTCAAACTGAAATCAAATTTAATGATCAGCATCAAAAAATGATAAGACCAAAAAGTCTATTTCATTAAGAAAATAATTAGATAAATGAATAAAATAATCAAAAAAGTCTCTTACGAGTGATGTATACCATATCGCCTGTAAGAAGTAAAGTATAAAGTGAGAATTGTTTTAAAAAGTAAAGTGTAAAGGCTATAAATAGCCATTGATATGGAAACCATGGGAAAAGATAAGTGTGAAATGATGAATAATGGAACATTTTGCAGTTAATTCGTAGTAATTAACACTTACGATTATCAGTATTCTCCTTCTAACGAAATAAAATTTAAAGTTAAATTAATAAGAAAAAAACTATGAAATAAATCAGTTAGAAATATTACAGTAAATTAATAGGAATATTAAACAAGTCTTCCTAATAAGTACAAAATATAATTTTAATTCGTCCCTCTAACAAGTAGTATAAATTATTGCAATTTTTATACACATTTCTTAAAAATATATTCATTTTTATATGAAAATAATGATAATTTATACTTGAACTGAGGATACACCTATTGCCATTTTTGTCTTGCTTATAATTTAATATGGTCTTGTAATTAGTTCGTACTTCGTGAAAGTTGTTGGTATAACATTAGTTTCAATTCAAAGCTTTTTTATTAAGCATTAAAATTTCCTAAAAAACGTTTTTCTGTTTGTGGGGCTCTGGGTGATTGGACCCGTCTCCCACAACAAGGTTGGAAACTGCTACTCATTTTAGCGCTACCCTGTGGGCACTTGTGAACCATGTCACGGAGGCAAGAATAGCATTGCCCACGTCACACCACCACAAACCCGTTTATAGAGTGGGCAGCATTCATTTATCATTTCATAAGAATAAAAGATACAGAGAGAGAGAAAGGAAACGTCCATGCCCAACCAAACCGGGATTCGATCCTGGGACCAATAGCCCACGTGTCAGGATCGCTAACTACTCAGCCATTGGCCAGCAATTCTCCAAAATAGAAAAATGCAATTGATTTGTAAATATTTAACATAATTAAATCTAATTTAATAATAATTAATTTGAGTAGTAATATTTATATAAATAAAATAAAAGCACTATTCATCTTCAGACATAACTTAACATTAGATAAATTAAAAAAATTTAATGGGTCACTGTGGCCTGGTTGATTAGGGCACTACCAAATGGTAGTGAGCTCGAATCCCGGCTTATCTAAAGATCCATCGTGTTAACTAAAGGTGACTGGGGCATGTAAAATCTGTCGGGTCGCAATGTCCTCCATGTTCCCATTACAAATAAATACCTCTGGGGGTGATTGGAGCTAGGCTTTGGTTCTTCTCTGGTTTCAATCTTTAAATTAAAAGATTCAGATGGTGCTTCCATCTATGACCCTAAAGTCATACTTCCACCCTCATATGAGGGTGCTCTATTCCATAACGGAAGACGCTCTTTCTCTGACTTCATTCGCCTAGTCTCTGATGGGCGGGCTTGGCATTGCCAAGTGTCATCAGAAACAACAACAAAATTTTTAATTAAAAACCCACTTTTAAACAATTACAAAAGAAAAACTATTCAATTAAAAGATTTAACTAAACATTAAAATTTTATAATTGATGTCATTTTATACATTTTTATGAAAACATAATGGACAATCAGTAATGTACTATTTTTGTTATTGCTAAAAGAAATATTTAATGTATACATTAGTTAAAATTCTTATGAAATACTCTACAACTTATTTTTGTTTGGCACCACTCTCATGGAATATTTGATAAATCACTTTCAGAAGTGATTGCCAACTTGTAAATAAATATAAAATCACACCCTTACAGATTACCATGAATCTTAAGGACTTGTTTATTTCTCACATCATTTAATATCACCATATGGTTTGTTACCATCATAAACACTAGCTTTGTGATGATACAGTATCAGAAGTCACAGCATTGAGATATGGTGAACATAATTGCAAATAAACAGAAAATATGATATTTCGGTAAAGCAAATTACCTAGAAAACATACAGGCGTAGTTCAAATATTCATTCTTCAGACGTAAAATATTTACATACTATTAAGAATTCGAACAATATAACAATTTCTTTAATGAGACAATTAAAAACATTTTAAATTGTTGCCTTTATTTAATTTGGTAATATTGTAGAGCATGCAATTCTCTCCATTATTTGCAATCTTTTTTTTTTTAATTTATTACAATAGCTGGAAATTCAATGAAATTTTGTAAAACATTACCACAAATTTGATAACGTTTATTTCAATTGTTTTCTTTTTGTTGTCCTTTCAAGATAGAACTTGATTTCAAAGAATGTAGATTTTCTCTTTCTCTCTTTTTATCCCTTCGATTCTCTTTAATTTAGAATTAAATTACGGTTAAAAAGGTTTTCTTAAAAAGCATTTCATTGAAAGCATACTTCAAGATAGTTCCATTGCTCAAAGTTTAAACAGGAGATTTACGCAAATCAGGAATTTCTATTTAATTACGGTGAACTCATCGCTGAATATAAACATTCCTTGATTAAGACATTATTTACGAACTCTTAAAATCATTTGTTATCAAACTCGGATACAACGTCACGTAAATTTAATTACGAAGTACAGTTACTTAAAACTCCCATCGGAAAGTTTTGAAGACCAGGAAAATCGAGAATACACGGAACTATATATTGCGAAAAATTCTTTTATGTTTAAATAATTGGACCTCCACTCTCAAAGAACCAATTGTTCCATAATGTTCTTATCTGTTGCTCTTCAGTTTGATAATTAGGCTATATATTGCAAATGGCAGATTCACCACTGTTGCTGCATTGCTTTCATTTTAAGTCAATGTTTTTTTTTTTCTCCGCCACTACTTTGGCGAGATCATTATTTTCAATTGTTGCGTCCAAATTAGCAAAGAAGTAAAATGTGCTTTCCCTAAAATCGAATTAGAACATTTATTTCGATTAATTGTTAAATGTGCGGGAATACGGCTTCCCAAGTTGATTTCTCTTAAAGAAAATAACTTGTAGCACTCAGCTAGGAAATTGATATTAATGTCAGCGAATTCGTTAAATCCTACCAAAGTTTATTTGATGTTGAACAGCCAATCATTAAATTGGATTTCTTTTCAAAATTAATGAGGAGAAAACATTTATGGGATTTATTTCTCGGGAAAGAGCTGTTTGGCAAGAGTAGTTGTCTTTTTATAAGTTAAGAGAACAACTTCTATTGGGTAAAATTAATTATGTACAGGTAACGAACTACAAATGAAGGCTCATTGTTTGATTGAGCATGTGTGTTCACTAATGCTTATATTTTAGGATTCTAAAATTTAAATTTATTTATCTGACAAATAAATTAAGATTAAAATGATTAAAATCCATATTGTTAGAAATAAACGTATATTTGTTTTCCTAAGCAATTTATCAATAGTAAAAAAAATTAATTTTAATGTAAAGGAACATTTTTTAATGGCCACCATAGAAATACATAATTTATCCAACCAAAAACTGTTTTTGAAATATTTATATAAAGAGACTTTATATTAGATACAAAGAAATTATTTGCTATAATGTATTTTCAAATATAATATTTTGCCTATCATATAATAAAAAATTAATATATGTATCATGGTTTTAATTTAATAAAATCGTAGATATTTTATCTACCCGGGAAAAATACATTCAGTGTCGTGCAATAATTTAATTGAAAATAAATATTTTTATTTTCAATTATATATTAATTCAATATATAAATTTTCCTTAATTAATATGTCAATAATAATTATATAAATAGTTAATAATATTAATTTATTAATATATTAATAATAATTAATTAATATTAATTATTATTAAATATTATTAATATTATAAAATATATTATTAATAATTTTATTGACATATTTTTAATCAGGGTATTGCATGACCCTGACCGTATTTTTTTGTAAGATTTCATTTGAAATAATACTTAAATTGAAATTTAAAAATAAAATTGAGCATAAATAAATATTCGTTGAATATATATATTCTAAATTACATTCAAAGTATATATTAATTTAAATTATTGAATTAAAAGGTTATGTGTTGGTGTTATTCATTTTTGGTTACCAAATTTTACTGACCGTATCAGATAGACATTGCAAATCAAATCGTAATCATATCATTCTCAAGCGATGAAATTAGCATAAAACAAAGTGTGGAGGAACTGGCTCCATTTTCCCCACACAAGAATAAAAAAAGAACAATGTGAGAACTTTACAAGGAAAAATTTTAGCATACATTGGCCCTCGTATCATATAGTTTATAACTGTGTCTACTATCGAACTAAACTGTATTTTGACACATTTTTCAATTTTTTTTTTTACTGGGATATCACGATCCCTTCTATTAAATAATTTATTTTAAAAACCAACCTTAGTTCATAATAAAAGAAGATTTCTGAATATGTTTGTTAGTTTTGGTCCTAGAAAGTGAATATGTCAAGGTGTAAGTGTGCATATATGTGTTCTAAATTAATAGCTTTTTTAGAAAATTAAATTAAAAAAATAATTATTAAAATTAATTTTAAATTAAATATATATATATATTAACATAGCTGGACACTGGGTGATTGACCCTTTGCCACAACAAGGCCAGAAATTGCTACTCATTTATTGTTATTCGGTGGGCACCTGTGAACCAAGTCATGGAGGCGAGTAGCATTACCCACGTCACACCCCCACAGACCGGTTTATAAGGCGGGTGACTTTCATACATCATCTCAAACGAAAGGACAAGGAAACACAGAGAAAGAAATCATTCATGCCTGTAGTGGGATTCGAACCTGAGACCAACAGCCTAAGAGTCAGGAACGCTAACCACTCAGCCATGGGCAGGCATTTTAAATTATACTATATTTATATATTCCAATGGTGGGAACTTGGGTGATTAGCCCTTTTTTTAGCCACAACAAAGCCGGAAACTGCTACTCATTTATCGTTACCCGGAGGGCATCTTTGAACCAAGTCACGGAGACGAGTATCACTACCCAAGTCACACCACCACAAAACCGTTTATAGAGCTGTCCAGTTTCATCCGTCATCAGAGGAAAGGACAAGAAATACATAGGAAGAGAAAGTACATCAATATCCGAGCCGGGATTCGAACAAAGAACCTCCCCATCCATAGTCAGTTACGCTAACCACTAGACAGGTTGGGTGTCTATATATATATTAAAATCAATATAATCATAAAAGTACAATACTTTCAAGAATAAAAATTTAATAATCGACATATTTCTTTAATCTGCATATAAAATGAGAGCCATTTTAATTCTAAATATGAAGCATTTACTCTTGCAAATAAAATCGTAAATTGATGTAATTTCCATACAATACAGACGAAGTAATTTGCAAATTAAACTAAACTTATAGCATATCGTGCACACACATTCCAGTTCAATCGAATTCTACATGTAACTAACTTCAAGCTCACGTGCACGGCCAATACCGTGTTTGTTTCACTTTGCTGCATTACAGTTACATGACATGTTACTAAAGTTGTTTCTGCCGCCAAGCTTTAACGAGAGAATCTGTAATTTCTGTCGGGGACTTCCGGAAACTCTAAACATCCGAGGGAAAGCTTTTAATGGGGTCATAAGTTCGAAGCGAAAGACGAATGCGATTTACCTACTGCCCCTACCAAAACCGCTAACTCATGGACTCTGCTTCCTGAGCGGTCAGAGGGAAACTTTGCTGGAAACGGAATGTTGTGGAAACATGGCTTTTAGAACTCGAGATACGAGAGCTGGAGGCTGTTGTGATTGATTCCGCACTTTTCGTGATGCATGGCACCATTTAAAACTGTCGTTTACCTTGTTTAACTCGCACTATCGCGTTAATGAAGTTGGGATGACTGATTCTGATGACTATGAACTTAGATTTTAAAACAATTTGAAATGGGTTTGCTGGGATATCCGGTGATTTCTCGCCAACAGTTTCGATTTAATAGTTTAGAGTACTTTAACTATTTAAACAACTCATTAAGGATTAGTATATATATAAAATAATGTTTACTTAATATAGAATTCAAATATATA
>JAPDSC010036844.1:45256-67807 GCA_026290005.1 Latrodectus geometricus
AAAAATGTTCAAATACATTACGATATGAATTTAGAGAGGGTCTATTTACTTTCGAAACAAAGAGTGCTAACTTATAAGTTGAAGTAAACAAAAAAAGCTATGGTGAAATTGACAAAAAAAAAAAAAAAAAAACACCAAATATATCTTCCGATTAAATATGACTAAAATTACTAAGAGTGAGTTTTTAAATAGTGTTTAAAAATTATAATGTAAATAAATCATCAAATAATTAGACTTTTCAAAAATATTTACTGTAAAAATAATAGCTGAGTATAAACTTTTAAAAGAGAATAGTCTGTATTATATCATTAAAAAATATGTCTGATAAGAACATCTCTATTGCTTTATCATTTTAGAGTCACAATCAAACTTTTAACGGATTATCAAAACTTAAATGCAAGAATACATATATCCAAAACCATTAATTATTTTTTCCCTATCGCTCAAGAGTCTCTTGTGTATTTACTTTATCATCCTTTCGAAATTTTTAGGGGGCAAAAATAAAATTATCAGAACTCAACCATCCTCTGGGAACTCTAAAATCATAGATGCAAAAATAAAAGCCACTAGCTTTAAAAGTCGATCTCAGAGAAATCATTTTTACACCCAATAATTTACGAGCACTTCGGCACGGCCAAAGGAATAAAAAAAAATTCTCAGAATGCAGCAGTCCAAACGCCCTTAAACTCATAATATCGTCACCTGAAAATAATAATAAATATAGCCCTATTTTTTTATCAACCTTGTACAGACAGCCCAAAAGCTATAACTCTTAGTACCTACATCGCTTTTCACTACCTACTTTAGAGCCTACCCCATGAATTTCATTTTTCCCCCCAACTCATTTTAAAAACCTTGCTACTAGCCCTGGAAAATAAAACCTTTATTTATCTACGCATAAAAACTTTCCCATGCGTTTAGTCGAAACTCTTTATAAAATGAGAATTGTAGAATAATATGGGGTTTTTTTTCTAACATTGACAAAATTTATAGAAGAAATGAGGAAGTCAGGAGAAATTCCTATTTTTGTCATTTTCTGGGGTGTGGGGAAAGAATTCTGCAAGGCGGAAATTTCGAAAGATCCGCAATTTTTGTTCCTTTTACTTCCAACCGTCATGTCCACACGATTAAACACGATAGGACAGGAAATCGTGATGCACGCTTGTAAGAACTTGATGGAAGAATGGAAGGCGGGGAAAGTGGAGTTGAAGTAAAAGTGTTTTACTTTTGAAACTCGCATTTCTTGTTGTTCAAATGACTGGAAAATCGTTAAATATTAAGTAAGTTCATCTTAATCGTTAAATTCTCTGAAATCTGATTTCCAATTAAATTTAAAATATCAATTCTTGGGACTTTTACGAATAATCTTAAAGCTAAACGAAACTAACAGTAACTATGACACAAAAAGTATCAAAATATTTCTATATAAAATTAGTTTCACAATTTATTTATTTAGAAATTATATTATTTATTTTGTAAATTATTTATTTACACAAGTTATTTATTTGCACTTTCATTAAAAAAAATAACAGATACATATAGATATAGGAATACAGAGAAATGAGTGGTTGAAATCTTTTATTCAAAAGTTTCTAAAATATAATTAAATGATTTAATTTATCAAAACTTCAGAAAGAATAGTTTTAAGAGCATCCAAAATAACTAATAAATAACTGAAGGACTAGAGTTTTTTGCAAATACCTGAATATTAATGAAGCAAAATTTTAATTAAATTTATTATAAACTAATTGACAGCTCATTAACTGATATAATAATTTAGAACTATTTGCCAGAAGCTTTATGAGTGAATTTCATTTTACAGTGGTAGTATTAGAATTATATAAAAATTATAAATAAAAAATGAAAAATTCCGTTTAAATATGTAAAATGACATTCGCCTTTTATTAAATATACTAATGTCATGGAATCGTATAGCAGATCTTTGCATATCACATTTAAAAAATAGATATATTAAAATTTATTAAAAGAGATGTATATATCCATTTGTTAAAAGTTTTAAGAAGTTTTGAATTCTTATTTTTTTCCTTCTGAAATAACTCTTACATAAAGTTAGTCACATCCTAACCTTACTTTACCGAATCAGTTTTTTCAATGAGAGAAAAAAATTGTAATTACAATTTACAATAATATAAATTTCTCTTCTTTATGTTTTTAATTTATCGAATTTTTTTAATATGTATTAAGTTAATTTATTACAATATTTTTTGCATCAACAAGAAATAAAATATATTTTTAGTTAAAAAACAGTTATTTTAAGTTTAGTTAATAAGTTTTCAACTGAATAAAACATTAACTTGTAATGTTACTCTTATCTATATGACTAGAAATGTTCCTAAATGTTCTCGAATATTCGAGAGAATTTAGGATAAGAAAAGTCGATTAATTTTTCGATTTACACTTTCTTTAATTAAAATCTTGTCGTTCCTAACATTATACTAGAAACTGAAATAATGAATCCAAATTTTAAATTCTAATTGTTTTAGTGTTCTAATTTTTTTTAACTTTCAATTGCAATAATAAAAAAATGACTAGTTGATTTTTTTTTTAAATTTTGAATTACAAAAAAACTGTACAAAATAAAAATATGCAATGTTTCAAGTGAAAGTAGCAACCTTTTTCTATTGAATAGAATATTTACTGATAGCGAATTCATCTGCACGTGCTGAAATTCGTGAGACTTGAGATAATATGTTATCATTCACGCGTAAACTGACACGTTTCTAAGTATTTGGGAATGGCTCAGTTATGATAAGCATTCCCCCATCTGTCCTTTCCCGTTGTAAAGGTCATTTAACTCACGTGACTCTGAGAGCAAAGGGGGAATGTTACATAAAATATTGTTATTGAAGGGATTTTGCAAGAATAACTTGAGATAAAACTTGAACTTGTAGTTTTTGTTAAAGGGTTACTTTAAAGCTCAAATTTCAACAATAGATTTATTAAAAACAATAAACATTGCGAGATTTTCCTTATACAGTATAATGCTATAAGCCCTTATAACAAATATAACCTATATATATATGTCAGTATTATTTATCAATTAAAAAAAAATCCTTTTTCTTTTTAACCTGTGAAATTTTGTCCATAATTGAATCAAAAATCCATTGAATAACATCATAGTATTGATCTCAAAGCAGTTTCCATACAGTGTTTGCAATAAATTCAAGCCATAATTGAAACTAAATTGAACCTGGAACACTACTCGCTTCAAGAACGGAGGCATATACTATTTGCTCTCCTTCAAAATTCCCACGGTGTGTAATTGTCAGAAGTAGAAGAAAGGCATGTACAGAATTAGATTACTTCTTTTTTTAAATTTATATATTATTTTCCTCGTACAGTTCTGCTAGTTTCCGTATAGTGTTTGCAATTATCTTAAACCATAATTGAAACTAAATTGAACCAGGAACTCTACTCGCTTCAAGAACGGAGGCATGTACTATTTGCTCTCCTTCAAAATTCCAACGGTGTGTAATTGTCAGAAGAAGAAAGGAAACATGTGCGGCATTGGATTACCTTTTTTTCTATATTTCTAAATTATTTTTAAATATATATTTACTATTTTCTCGAATTTGTAAAAAATATATTCTTTGTCCATTGCAGAAAACGTGATTTCGTTTTTCCCAATACGCTGTCGTTCAGAAATACATTGAAATGTGGTTGAAAGATTCTCCGACTTTGGTATTTAATAACTTTGTAACTTAATATTCAAGCATTTCATATTTGATTTGTTTTTAACTGACCTAAAAGTGAGATCTCATTTCCTAGTTTAAAACAAAATAATGTAAAAGTTAAACAATTAGATAATATTACTATTAATATTGTGTTATTTGTCCTTAATAATGTTATTTGTCCTCGAAGGCTAGGTACACGCTTTCTATATCAACTGCAATTCACGATAACTTGCAGGCTTTATCCATTAATTAATTAATTAACCTTTAATTAAATATACCGCTTACTAATTTCGAATCTTTTATTTGAAATAATGATTGTTATCTAAAATTATATTATAGCTGAAAAACGGAACCCCTTAAAAGAGAAAAATTTTTACGCGATCAATTTTCAGTATCCATTTAGCAGCCGCTCACCACACCTAGCGGTTAGCGTGCCTGACTACGGGTAGGGAGATCCTGGGTTTGAATCCTGGTTCGATCATGGATGGGGGATACTTTTCTCTCTCTCTTCTATCTTTGTCATTTCCTTGTGTGAATGGTTGCCTACCCCATAAAACACTGTACTGAAGAAGTACCTAGTACCTATGGCATGTATATACTGAGGAAGTTAACCTCCACACCAAATTGCGGTTCAGTTGAAAAAGTGGAGCAGCGCATCCCATATTGTCAGCATGGCTAGCATTCGACAAAAAAAAATCTATTTAATAGGATTGTAAACAAAGTAGAAAATCAAGAAAAGAGTATTATAAATCTAAATAATTTTATGACTTTAAAACATTTACAGGAAAAAAATAATTCAGATATTTTTTTAATCTTCAATAAGGATCAGCATTTTCTGTTGCCTTAGGGAATGTATAAATGATCTTAAACCGAAATTTTATTTTGATATCATTTTATAGAAACGTGGTTAATCAGCTACTAATTCTCTCTGTTTTCAAACTATAACTTGTTTAAAATAATTTTTATTTTATTAAAATATATTTATATTTGCGCATTATATTATTGCGCATATATATATATATATATATATATATATATATATATATATATATATACTCTAAAAATGTAGGGAAGAATCATTACCTTTTCAATATAGAAGTCATTTGAAAAATAAATTAAATTTTCTCATATTGATAATGAATAAATGAGTGATATTTTCGTTTATTGATAACGAGAAAGTTCACAAAGAATAAATTTAAGTAAAATTTATCTGCGCCGTGTTTTAATGAATCAAAATAAAAGTTTATCGGTTATTTTCTAATCTTAAAATATATATTAATAATAAAATTAATTTTTTTCTCAGTAATAAATATATAAAATGTATTGAAGTATGAAAATGAAAAGGATTCAAGTGTACTTACATTGATAATGAAGAAATCAAAAATGATTAATGATTCCATGTAATGATTTGAATGATTTAATGATAGATGAATAAAAATTTTCCTGGGTGATTCTGAATATAATTTAAAATATAAAAGGAAGAACTTATCACTTAATGCTTCAATTCTTTATCCTGAAATATAAAATGAAAGCTAATACAATTTTTATTTTATCTTCTGGTGATTTATATTAAAACATCATTATTTTTATGTTTTCTGTGTTGCTTCTATTTTAATTTTAATGTTCAATTAATAAATTTTAATCATATCTATATAATTTTAATTTTAGATCAAAAGAAGGAAATGTGCAATTTATGTTTAAATTCTCCATTTAGAAAAATGAGTTTTTTGCATTAAAGAAGATTCTCAATGTTTTCATTGTTATTAATGAAAAAAAGCTGTTTTAAATTCAATAAGGATGTTGAAAATTAATTACATATTTTCAGTGATCAGTAAAAGATATTTGAAAGGATTTAAGCTTCGATCTTAGATTTTAGATAAGAAAATAGCATTAAAATTATCTCATGTTCAAAGCAAAATATCAATGAAATAAAGATGAATAATGAAGAATATAACAACTTCCAAAGAAAATTTTGAAAATAAAACACTTTCTATTCAACTATCAATGATGGCAAATTGGAAATTTATGGGGTTAAAACATTATTTAAGTTTTTTAATTAACATTTATGGATTTAATACTCTTAAAAATCTGTAAATTATATTTTTCGCTGTAATTTAATGTTCAACACGTCTATAATCTAAATTATTGGTTATTTCATAACATAATAAGCAATAAAAATAATAATAATTGAATAATAAATTATAACATACTAAGAATATAGCATATCTGAAGATTTTACTTGGCCCATATTTAATGTAATTTTATCGATTTATTGCATTTAAAATTTACTTTAGTTAGCCAGATTCGAACCTGTCTACCTATACACAATGGTTTTCATATCTACTTCATCTAAACAAACGAATCGGATTCTAATTCAACTACTTAACAATCATTTTTCCTTTGTACTTGAAAGCTGATTCAATTAGGTCCATCAATTTTAAAAATATTTCAAATTTCTCAAAGTATACACACTGACGTGAGATTTGAACACATGAGCTCTTGAATTGCATACCAAAATGCAAGGAACAACCGAATTTATAAGGAATTAGAATTCCTACCGACAATTGGAAATTTAAGAATCTAATTATATCTTTCAGTAGGTAATTAGAGTTTTTATAATGTTAAATACTAAAGGTGTAAAATAATTACTATAAAATAAGTAATGCCTTCTTTTGTTAATGTTAGTTTAGACATATGAGAGTAAAGATAGATAAAGTTACAATAAATTTAAATGATGTTTATAAATAACAATTCATATGAATTTATTGCTGTATTGTGCTTCAGAATTGAGATAACTTATTTTTATTCTGGGATAATGTATACTATTCATTTGTTTTTAACAATGCATCGTTTGCATAAATTGCTTATTCATGCAAAATAAGTGTTATAAGTATTGATATTCTTTAATGTGTTCAATGTTCTCATGGTTGTTTTATTTATTTTAGAACAATATGAAATGCATTTACTCATAAAAATATAATAATTGATGGCCCTCAAAATTATAAAAACAATTAGCGATGTTAATTAAACTTATAAACTTCAATATAAATTTATTTTTAAAAATAATGAGAATCTCTTTGTTATATCTGTTTTAATTTTTAATAAATAAAAAATAAATATCCGGAACACAAAAAAAGGCTTAAAACAAAGAAAAAAATCCAAGAATGAAAAAAAAAATGCCAATAATCTACTTTTAAATTTCAGACTATATTATTTATTTTAAATCAATATGAAATTCGTTTACTATTAAAAATATAATAATTTATTGCTATAAACACACTATAAAAATATACTAATAAATTAAACTTATATATATTTCAATTCAATATTTATTTTCAAAAATAATGAAAGTTGTTAAGAAACATAGTAATCGATAGTGATCGAAGAACTGTAATAGTTAAGAAAGCTACTTTGGTGACGTAAGAATAGACACGTATTAAATAGACAAAAATAAATATTGGAAATACAACAAATGTGTAAAACAAAAAAAAATTGAAAATTCGAAAGAATCCAATAATTTACATTTAATTTTCAGATGATGTTTATTAAATTTTACAGTAAAACTTTTCTTAATCATTGAAAATTATTAATTATTAAATGATCAGAAAAAGACTATTTTAATGCAAATCGGACACACTTTATTCCTGCTTTTGTAAGCATTAACAGCTGTCTGTGTAAATAAATGATAAAGTTGATTGTGTATGTAAATGATAAAGTTGATTTAGTTGTATCTATCAACACGTGAAATTAACAATTTGTTGTCACAAACAATGTTATCTCGTTTCCAACAATGACAAATAAATTGAAATGAAATACGAGGCGATAATCCAACACGTCATGAGAAAAAAAAATATTTGATCTGCGAATTATTCTTCCTTCAATTTCTAGAAAAAAAAAAATTCCTGTTAACAGACAGTGCATACCAACTTCATTATTTGAAATTGTATATTAACATTGAGAATTAAACCTAGAAAGAACACATGAGAAATATTTTAAAATACCATTATATTAAAAGGAAAATTTTTAGTGACAAATATTTGCATAGAAAAACAAAGTGTTTTATGTTATCAAATAAATTATTTCTCGAAAATATTTTCTAAAGATGTTCCCGTGAAAATGTATTCAGAATAGAATTTACACTTAATTTATATCAAAAGTACTTTCAATTAAATATATTCTATTTGTATCATAAAAAATCCTTTTCTTATTTTAGGATTATTTAAAATATTTAACATTCTCGTTACCAAAAGATGGCGAGTTCGAATCCCGGCTTAGCCGAAGATCAGTCGTGTTCACTAATGGTGACTGGGGCATGTAAAATATGTCGTGTCACAATGTCCTCCATGTTCCCATTCCCAATTAATACTTCTGGGGGTGGTGGAAGCAGGGTATAAGTCTTCTCTGGTTTCAATCTCTAAAATTGGAAGATTCAGATGGTGCTGCCATCTATGAGCGAAAAGTCGTACTTTCACCTTCGTATGAAGGTGATCCATTCAAAAATGGAAGTAGCACACTCTCTCTGACTTAATTCGCTTAGTCTCTCATGGACACGCTTAGCATTGCCAAGTGTTATCAGAAACAACAAATTTTCTGAAAGTCATGTCTTCATCAGTGTGTGTCGTTGTGGTGTTTCATTGCATGCCATAACATTGATAAAACTCTCATGATAAATGTCCCCTACATTTGTTATGTTGGGAGTTTTTATCTATGCATTTAGAGAATAAATACCATAGTTATGGGCATTGCAAATTTTTTAGAAAAGTGGAAAACACTTTTTATTTATAATAACATACTCATTTGCACTTGTAGCATGATTATCATTCTGTGAATAGACAGATTCTGGAACCTGGAATAACTGGAAAAGGCAATTTTTTTTTTTTAAACTTGGATACAGATTCCTCAACAAATTCCAACTATCTTCAACAAGCTGATTCAAATGGCAGATAATTTACGTATCGTCGATCATACTTATCTGTTTTTCGTATTATATGTATTAAATATGATGCAAGCTTTGAAATCAAAATATAAGTTGCTGGGAAAAATCAATAAGAGTTGTATTGCCATATTAAGTCATATAACTAATGAAAACTAGATAATATTAATGTGGTAAAAATTTATAGCACTACTTGAAACCAAGATTTTGCAGTTAATGATTTGGAGAACAGTTATTTTGCATGTTATAAGTGTTTATAAATTAGATGTGGTCGTTTGTTTACAAAATTTAGTGTCTTATTTTACTTCACAGGTATACACTTATTTTACTTATAAACTTACTTACTTATACACTTACTTATTCACTTACTTACTTACACTTACTTACTTACTTATACACTTACTTACTTTACTTATTCACTTACTTACTTACTTATACACTTACTTACTTACTTATACACTTACTTCCTTACACTTACTTACTTACTTACACTTACTTTCTTTACCTCACTTACTTACTTTACTTTACTTAGTTACTTTACTTTACTGAGTTACTTTACTTACTTACTTTACTTATTTACTTTAATTTACTTAGTTACTTTACTTTACTGAATTACTTTACTTACTTACTTACACTTGCTTACTTTACTGAGTTACTTTACTTACTTACTTACACTTACTTACTTACTTACTTACTTTACCCTTACTTACTTACTTTACTTACTTTACTTATGCTTACTTACTTACTTTACTTACTTACTTACTAACCCTTACTTACTTAGTTTACTTATACACTTACTTTCTTTATAGATATACATATTTTTCTTTGAAAATTAATAGCTATTCAAATCTGCCCTCGTGTTACATGTTTACGTTTACGAGGACCGTGGAAAGAAATTATAGAACATTATTTATATACATTATTAAAATTCTTATAATTGTGTCTAAAATTATCTGAATAAAATATTTTTTTTAAATGATGTAGAAAATAATTCAGAATTTCTCATAGAGTAAAAAAAAGTGATTTTAGTCAATTGTTCATATTTTGATCGTCTACTGTCCCCTTTATAATTATTAAACATCGGGAAAGATATATGTTTCTATTTTCCATTCATTAGTTTGTCTGAGAAATTGCTTTGGAATTAGAATTCTTCCTGGTTATGGGCATAGATAACACAGACTCTCTTGTACGTCTAAGACGTAAAAGATCAAAAATAATTATTGCAGCTGTTAAGCTATATATTAAGTATTACAAAAAATATTTCTTGGTTCGGAAACAAAAAAAAAAAAAGAATGTAACATAAAATTACAAAATTTAATACATTTATTATTTCTCTTCAAGGTTTTTCTTCAGTGAATATTCTTTATATATATTATATATTCTTCAGTGAATCTTTTGGATATGGAATTAAAAATTCCATATCCAAAAGTGTTATCTTAATTATTTTCTCTGGTATAATCTTTGTAGATTTAGTGTCACTGTATAATGATAAAATTAATAATTTACAGTTATATTCCATACAATAAAATTTTAATTTGAATAGTTTTTACTGATTAAAGGTTAAAATATGAATATATTAATCTAGCTATAATTTATGTGATAAATAATTACAGGAAATAGAAGTATCTCATGAGATACATAATATTAAAATATTTTCTAGTACGCGATTGGTTTCATAGAATAATATCAATCTATGTTATACGACAGCATAAGTAATATTCTTTCTTTTTAAAAAAAAAAAAAAAAAAAAAAAGTATTTACTGTAATTTTTAAATTCTCATTAATTTGCAAGGAATAAAATATTTACTTATTTTAATTCGAGTGAATGAGGGCAATGTTAATTAATTTTAATACTACCATCAGCAAGTATCCATTTAAATGATTATTTAACAATAAAAAATTATAATTATATTAAAATATTCACCGATATATAGTGTGTTAGCAAATGAAACAATTTTATCAGAAAATATTTTTAAGAAATGGATACATTTTTTCACCATTTATATTATTTTATATTAATTCTCAGAAAAATTATAACGCATTCAAATATTTTGTAAATGGAAAATAAAAAGAGTTACTAAATTATACGTAAGATGGCTGCACCATTCTGTATGACAAACACTGCACATTTCATTTTTAATTAAATATTAGTACCTAATAATACTAGTAGATGGCAGCAGCAATAAATTTAATTTTAGAATTAAGAATTTAGTTTAAGGTATCAATAAGAGATGGCAGCACTACAAAATAAAATCTTAAAATTATCGAGGTTAATGTGCATGAAGGAAAATTATTATTTTCTTTGTTTTCCTACATCTTTTGAGTATAAAAACATTTGGATAACTCAAACAATATCAACATTAAATAACAAATAAAAAAACTGAGACTGTTTGTGTTGTTATAGTTTTTAATAACACGAAATTTCCAAATTTGTAATCTGTACTTAAAAATACATTTACATACAATCTGAGATAATTTAGTAAAAATATAAATTCACACATTAAATCATAACATCACATACTCTAAATTTTCAATTTTTGTCAATATAATAAATAATTTATTATATTAATAAATCTGAGAAAAGTAAATTCCTTTACTTTTTCCTTTTATGTTTACATATTATAAACTATGTTGTGTTCATGCCAGTGTCATTAATAACATAGCACTACACATAAATATAAACTATGTTAATGACAAGGTAGAAAATAAAAAACTCTGTTGTATATTTTTAATTTATGAATTTCATTTATTTTTCTTCGTCTTAAATACTATCGATTACTTTTCCTTACACACTTTCTTTACAGTTATTATTAATATATATATTTTTTTTAACTTTGTTAAAATCCCTGTTATCATGACTTCTCAGAGGGAGTAGAAAAAGGATTCGCTTATTCAAGTGTGGTGCAATTAGTATTCACACCTTGATAATTCGATGTGTCTTAAGATGAGGCCAAATTGAATATGTGAAATTTCAAATTAAACATAAAGTAGAAAACTAATCGAGCTAAAGTTTTGCAAGTTTTTGTTTAGCCCTAAACAATGCATTATTATTAACAAAATTTGAATGTATACTCACCGTGGCATAATGGTTGAACCTGGTTCTTTACAGTAGTTCCTAGTTTTGATGCCAGTTAAGAAAATTAAGATGTCATATTATTGATGCACTTATGTCAGATTGATTGGATATTCATTTGCAGGGTTTTTTTCCAAGAGACTTTTGAACATCGGTTTTTTCAAAGTAATTTATCATTGAGATTAATTATTTAGCATATTTATCAATGAAAATAATTTAGTAAAGAAAGATAAGAATCTGCAATACCTTACAATTTTCATTTATAACTTTTATTTCTAAAAAATATAATTTTTATCTTATTAGTATGTAAATCAAATTTAACCCATTTAAAATAAAATTAACAATATAATGTATCAAAAATGTATATCATGGTTATAACATATAATTTGTTAGATCCGAATATTCTATATCTTACATTCATTTAATAAACGTATATTTAGCTATGTAAATTGAAATTATATACAATAAAATAAGATATATACCTAGAGCAGTAAAGCAACATACGTTTATTTGACCAAGGAGTAGACAGCCTAAATTCCTAAAACTTTTGTAATACATTTTAATGCCCACCGTGAAAATCGAGTTTTAGAAGAGCTTTTCGTGGTTTTTTGTTATATAGACACTAGGACAAGACCACTTATCTTCCATTCATTAATGGAAAATCATTATTCTACTATAAGTACATGATGGGCTTGGTTAAATTCATTTCAATGGTAAAAAATTCACATTAAATCTTATCTTCTTAATGAGTAAGTCCTTGTGGCAAAAATTGATTGTAGGACAACAAACAAGTTAGATTCTTATCCTTTTGTAAATAATCTAATATAATTTTGTATAGTGATAAATATTAAAACATTTTAAAAAACTTAATCATTATCTTTTCAAAGTTTTGGAAAAACTTGGTTCTTCCGGTCCGCATAGAGAAATTGCTTTATAGCAAATCATTGTAAAATGTTCGTGTTAAACGAAAAATCGTTAAATGAGAGAAGGATATCTTAAATGAAGTTACAATTTATAAAAAAATTTTATTCGTTAAAGTTTCAGATAAATATAGATTCTCGCAGACAAGTATTCAGTGCTTGCAAAATAAAAGAACGGTTTTATACTTAGAATATTGTTATTAAAGCGAAAAGAAATCTACAATTAAAAAAAATTCTATTGGACATATGTGCTCAATATCAAGTGTTTGTTTTCATATCTATTTTTACATTTTTTTTACATAATTTTGTACACTAAAATTACACCTTGCTGAAAAAAAATATCATGTGGATTACCAATATTACTTAAGATTCGGCAGCCCAACCTGTCTATTGGTTAGCATACTGGGCTATTGATGGGGAGGACCTGCGTTCGAATCCCAGCTCGGGAATAGATGTTCTTTCTCTGTGTTTCTTTTCTTTTACTGAGATGATGATGAATGAATGTGGTCCGCCCTATAAATGGGTCTTGGGTGGTAGACGTGGGTAATGCTACTCGCTTCCGTGACTTGGTTCACAGGTGCCTACCGGGTAACGATAAATGAGTAGCAGTCTTCGGTCTTGCTGTGATGCAAGGTTTATACCCAAGTGATCGCCGTTATAAGAAAAAAAATTAAGATTCGACTGTATACAAATCTATTCATTTATATTTCCTCGGGGTAGCCTGCAACCATTAGAGCGCGTGTCCCCAGGTGGGGGTCGGGGAATGCCTCTATTGGTATTACCTTCATGTGGTAGAAGGGAAATAATTTCCGCAGTCCAACAGGGGTAGAAGTCCAATATCTTGAGATAATGGCACCCATCTTGCATGGATAGTGCAATTTATAGAGCAATCCCAGACCACATCTTCGACTGTCAAGCCATTATTGCCTGTCTTCCTCTACTTGGAAAATCACCACAGGACATTTTTCATAGCCACCAGGTATTTGGCGGCCCTTGTTGTCATGCATTTGGCTCTATATAATCTTCACTAACTGGGAAACGACAACAACAACTTAAAAATTAGTGAATGAGAAGGAAAGAGCAGAAAGTATGATATATTTTTTCATGTATCATCTTTTACTTATTCCACCTCGTACCCTTATTCCGACCCCGTTAACTCTGTAGTCTTTCCCCAGTACAAATATAAAGTAATTTTAAGTCTCGTTTTCTTTCGATACTAAAAGACATGTGGCAAAGCAATCTGAGTTCCTTCGATGTTTGTTAATAAAAGACAAAATTTATAAATCTGTTTACAATCGAATTCTATATTCAGAATCTTATCTTCTGCATATTTATGTATTACAGAAACACATTGTGGTCTAGTCATTAAGAGCATTGTAATGACACAAATTTCGAATGAATTGAGATCTTCCAATGTAAAATAGAAACGCGTTATCTGTTCTAGAGTGAAAAACTGTTTACAAAATATGTGCATAATTTTTTTGTTCTGAATACTTCCTCTTTTTTGCAATTGGAGTTAATTTTACTGATTTAAAAGAAATTACCACTCCAAAAACACCAGTTAAAGCTTTTTGTGTTTCACAGAATTTAAATATCTGGATAATAGCTCTATCATATATACTATTACTACTACTAGCCAACGCCCACCCTTACCTGTTCAGCTATGAGGTAGCGCGCTGATCATTAGAAACGAGCCCTCTTAGGTTCTTCAGTCTGATCCAGTGTGAAGTGGTCAATAGTTGGGCTGGATTCTAGAATTTCGCCATTCATCTATACATGTCCACAGAAGGTGCATTCTGTCGAAGCAACGACTCTTATTCTGTGTAAGTGAGATGGAAGGTGGTCGTGTCCTGTTTTCAGACAAAAGTTGGCAATCATTACGGCTCGTGGGAAGTTGAGATCGATTAGCCCATTGTTCACCTGGGCTTTCCCATTTCTTGCCAGTTAATTTTTTCCGTAAGTATCTCGTCATCCAGGTGTTCACTGCAGAGTTAATTTGCTATTTTGCAGATTTAAGCAAGGAGGGTTGCTTTGGTTGGGATAGCTCAGTGCCTTTTTTGGCCAGACAATCAGCCTTATCGTTTCCAAGCACATTAACATAACTTGGTACTCGCTGGAAAGTTATGAGTCAGACCTTTTCAATTAATTGCTGGAGTAGTTTCCTGCATTATATTGTTCTACCACAATACTTTTCCACATTGCGCGTTACTACTAGTACTACTAGCCAACGCCCACCCTTAGCTGTTCAGCCATGAGATGGCGCGCAGACCAGTAGAAATGAGCCCTCTTAGGTCCTTTCTTCTTCTCTTCTTCTTCTTGAGTTTGTCAGATATGTGGCACCTTTGCATTGTTGCATTTTCTACCATGCTCCAAGACCAATTTTTTCCTAGTTCCATTGTCTTGGGTCACCTACTTTGTTTATAAAGTCTGGTAGGCCCTCAATGGAGTTTAGGTGTAACTCTTTAGGATATGGATTACCTAGAGTAGTGAATCTTGTAAGGGCAAGAGCATCATACTCATATAAGATATGATGAGCTGATTCTACCCCTGCGTGGCTTTTCCTAAAAATTGGTTCCTGTTTAAAAAGTCCCTTTGTATGAAGGTGTTTCCTGAAATGATAGTGCCCAGTAATGAAGCCTAAAATTGCTTCAGTCTTCAATCTTGGGAGTCTAAGAATTTCAGATGCAATTTTCTCAGATGAGTTGAAAATCATACTTTTTGCATGTTTCTGTCCAGGAGAGTCACGCCAAACTTTGTTCATCTCCTGTTTTCCCCATTTTTGAATGGCCTTCCTTGTAGTCTTCATGTTGATCCCACAAAAGGGTTCCATTCCTATTGGATTAAAAGAGGATCCCTGTTTTGCAAGTTCATCAGCTCTTTCATTACCTTCTATTCCTATATGCCCTGGCACCCAAATAAGAATAATTCTATTCCCATTTACCAGTTCCTTAAGGAGATTTTTACATTCCATTACAATTTTTGATTTGACTTAGAATGAGTAGAGAGCCATCAATGCAGCTTGACTGTCGCTGAAAATAAGAATACGCTTACCTTGGTAGCCCTTCTTTAAATTTATCTGCAGATAGTTGGCGATAGCAAAAACCTCATCTTGAAAGACAGTGGCATGTTCCCCAAGTCCTTTATAAGGACTGAATCTTGGTCTCACGCCACAGACCCCCAGTCCTGAGAGGTTGCCTTTATTTGATCCATCAGTAAACCAGATTTAGGTCCTTTAGTCTGATCCAGTGTGAAGTGGTCAAGAGCTGCGCAGGACTCTCTACATATCTACGGAAGTAGACATGTAGAGAGTAAATGTCTTCGCCATTTATCTCTACATGTCTACGGAAGGTGCATTCTGGCAAAGCAAGGACTTTTATTCGCATCACATATATACTTGTATATTACATTATTATGACGTTTTCAAGTGATCTTTCCAGATCAAAAATGAACTTTTTTACTTCATTTCTGAGGCTTTAAAAAATATTTGTTATTAAAAAATCCCGATTTCTGCATCTACATTACTTTTAAATGATTGTGCATCATGAACAGGTGTGAAGCTTTTTTTGTTTTTTGCTAGGACTTAAATTATGTATGTTTGATTTGCTTTAGTAATCGGTGCAAGTACTTAGTATCAGGGACACACAGTGGCCTAGAGATAGGACCATTCTTTATAAAATAAAAGATCTTCACAATGTTAACAACTGTTGAACAACAGGTAATAGTGAATCCATAACGATGGGTGCAGTTGAGTTTATTTCCGGTGACATAGTACAAGATAAACAAGAAAGTTCTTGCCATTTTCAATGACTCAAAAGAACATGACCTACTGAACAAGTAGGTCGTTGTTAGTCCTCAAAGTAATCACCATTGGTATCGAACACATTCTATTAACGTATCTCCAGTTGTGCTATACCCTTGCGATAAATCTAAGGGCTTTTGGATGCAAAGAAATCCGTGAATGCTTGGCGCAACTCTGCTTCATTGCTGAAGGATTTTCCACGAAGATGAATGTCCAGAGAATGATAGAGGTGGTAATCTGATGGTGCAAGGTTGGGTGAGTAAGGAGGGTGCCACAAAATATCCCAATGATATTACTGAATCCTATTTCTAGCCACCCGCCCGACATGCGGTCTTGCGTTGTCGACTGAGAACAGTACACCCTTGCAATTAACCAGTACGAGCTCCTTCCGTTTCAATTCCTGTTGGACACGTTCCAATTCAGGTCCGCAGTGACAATTTGGTCCATTGGTAGCAGATCATTGTTAACCACTTATCGATTATTCGACTAGACACAAAATATAATCTTGTGCTGAGGGATGAGTAAATTCGGTATGTTTTGTGTATTTTTGACACTTTTAAAATTTCAGCCACCCTCTGTGAGAGTTGTGATATAGAAAGCAGAAATTCAATACATATCTTCTAGAATCAAAATACTACATTAAGTCACAATGAGCACTCAATATAAAGGTTTATGTAAAACTTTTAAAATGATGTACTCCCTAAATTAAATTTCATAAAAATATATCTTATATAGATAAATAAACAAAAAAATCACTCCCCGTTTTAGTTATTTTATATTTTTAGTCATTTTTAATACTTCAACTTTTAATTAATTATTTACTAGTTTGCAACTTAAGCGCAACTCCAAATAAAGTATTATCGTTTATATGATACTAAGCTAGACTCAAAAACTGACCATTCGTGACTTTTTCTTCATTTGCTTAAATTTTGTTATTGTTATTTTATACTCATATTCTGTTTATACGTTGAACTTCTTTTTATACCAATCCTCATGCCTTTTGTTTTAAAGATGGAATTTTTACATTTTTCTTTTATTTTAGGAACTCTTGATGCCAACAGATGGCACCACTACAAAATAGTGTATTTTTGGCCCACATAAAAATCAATTAAATTTAATTAATATTTGTATTAACATGAAAACTCTCACACTACAATTGTAAAATAATTTATTTGAACTTGAGTGGATGAATAATAAGTATTTTAAAAGTAATTGAAAATTTGAACAAGATAAATATATAGAAAAGAAAATGTATGAATTTAATGATAAAATATTAATTGGCACCTTAATATATATATAAAAGCAATCTGTACCAATTTGTATTGTATTTTTTACTGTGCATTTTTTTCAAGTTTTTTTTTTTTAAATTACTTTATAAGCAAAGGTGAGTAAAAGTTTCACATGCATGATCCATATTTTTTTTCTGAAAACATGACAACGAAATTGACATATTATTCCTGTGATCTTGTTTTAAAAAAAATGTATTTTACACTTACTCCAGATTAAACTTTAAATTCAATCTTTTTTCTGTAAAAATATCAAAGATGCTTGCTTTTTCTAAACTCATAAAAATCGGAAAAATTGTTCACACAATCGAAAGTTCTTAAAATTGAAATATAAGTCTTATCTCCTAAAGTTAGCCTTTTAGGCAACTGATGCTTCTTTGTAATCGAGTAAAAAGAACTGTAAGAAAACAATATTTAATATATACTATATAAGAAGCATTTGCAAAATAAATTTCATACTTAAAAATAATTATTAATTTTATTCTTTGATGAAGGTAAAGCAATCATTTATAACTTTTTCCAATTTTCTAAATTTTAAATACAAGTCTTTTCCATATTTTCAATTTTAGAAAACATTCCAAATTTTTTTTTATTCATTTAGTACTACAAACTTATTGGTCATTCATTAGGTTGTGTTGTAGATGGTCGCAGCACTAAATCATTTTTTTTCTTATTTTATACCTGGTATAGTTGCCGCCCAACTTGTCTAGTGGTTAGCGTAACTGATTACGGATGGGGAGGACCTGGGCTCGAATCCCAGCTCGGGCATCGATGTATTTTCTCCTTCTCTCTCTGTGTTTCTTGTCCTTTCCTCGGATGAATGTGGCCCGCCCTGTAAACGGGTTTGTGATGGTGTGGCATGAGCGATGCTACTGGTACCTTCGTGACTTGGTTCATAGGTGCCCATCGGGTAACGATAAATTGAGTAGCAGTTTCCTGCCTTGTTGCGGCTAATGTACTATACTTGCTCAAGGTTGCCCGCCATTAGAAACAAACAAAAAAAATATCTGGTGTATTTTTATTTGGTTGTACCCTAGTAGAGCCCACACCCTTGGCTCGAATAATTCTGGTTGGTGATCAATTCCGCCAGTCTTGGAAATATCCTACTTTGATACACAAGCGGCCATATTCACCCAAACACGGATTAACTTGAGTGTAGTCTATCTCGGATATAACTCAACTCTAGCATGACTCGCCGATTCTTATTCACGAAGCCGGGAAATTACCGTGTAAAACAACTTTGGAGTTAACCGAACACGGCATGTAAGACGAATTCTAATTGGCTAGCAATCTTGAACATCAATGTCAACCAACATATCGCTTAAGTTCGCCATTGTTTGCTGACTTGGCGCTAACACTCCGAAATCGTAGCGTTATTCTAGGGATCCATATAGGAGAGGTAATTGCTGTTTTTGTCGTGGTGAATAACGTTTTATGACTTAACTTGCCCTTTTTACCCTGAAACCTCGTTTAACTCTGGTTGGTGAATAAGGCCGTAGTTATGATAAATCTAACTATTTCTGGAATTCCGATTCCGCCATTTTGTTTTGCCTTGGCACCTTTATTCAATTTGTCGCCAAGGGTGAGGGCTCTCTCCTAGGATGTTTACCTTCATTCTTATTTACTATGTTCTTAATAATTTAATAATTCGATAGTTCTTAAGTACAAATTACATCTAATTTCCTAATCAAGAGTGAGTCCTGTTCACTCAAGTGATTATCAATATCCTTAACTTTCTCTTTAAAGCTCAGTGTTAATAAAGCCACATGACAAAATAATTAAGTATCGTTTTTTTCTAAAATATCATTCCAAGTATAAATTCACAAGTATACTGCACCTGGAACGTCAATTTTATAAGACGATTCTAAACCATGAGATCATTTATAGTAAGTATATTTGCTCTGGAGTCCATAGATTGATGACGGAAGATGGATTAAGAGAGACCAATTGCTTCAAAGTGTTCGTTATTTCAACGTCAGCAATGCTGTTTGTTATAATTCTCCAAAACAAAAGTGTTAATTCGTTTCTCAACCATAAAATAAAAAAATGAAAATAATTTAAAAGAAATGAAAGCTCAACGGTCCCACGAGAAATTGTATTTTTTCCCACACATTTTATTCCCACGAGAACTAATTATATAATTATTACTAATTATGAATATTTTATTCAAAAATACTGTTAGTTTTGTCCATATTACAATGGCAACAGTTATGAGTAACATGTGTACAATTGTATATCTAATATATAAATAAAAATAACAATTAAGAATTTAAAAAATATTGATTTAAATTAATGAACTTTAAAGTATGTTTTATTAAATGTAAAATTACCTAAAATTATTAAACCTGTAAATAAATACATTTCATAAGTTTGTATTATTTAAATAATTGCTAACAGTACTCGTTTAATTATCTATATCAACATATATTTATTTTTAAAGACAGTATTCGTAAATTACTTCACAAAATTATTAAAAAATTTTAATAATTTTTAAAGAAAATCTGTTTTTAAATAAAAAGTAGACAAGAAGTTTCTGGCCATTCTGGCGTTGCCATTGAATGAAATGAGAACAATTTTAAAATTATTGCATGATGTGGTAGAGATACCATTCAATCTAAAGTACAGTCGTTATAAACGCAGGTCTATCACGCCCATTAATTAAATTCCTTTTCTATAATAAATTTTGAGTATAGACATATATCGCAATATTTAAAATAATTAAATTATCTTTTTTTTATATTTACATAAAAGCATATCACGATAAAATTTAAAAAATTATCTTTTATTTGTAAATTTTAATTCTAATGGTATTCTATAAATTTAAAACATATTAATTCATTTTATGTCATTAGTTTGATATGTTATACAATTATATGAGCATGGTAAAGTAAAATTAAAAACAGGATTTTCTCTGGTTGAGATCTTATACATTCAAATGAATTAGGTTAAGATTTTAAAATTGTTAATCTTAAAGATATAAATAAACTAGAAAATGTATTAAAATTTAAAAATTTACAGAAAGTTCAGAATTTTTATCTAATTCTTCGTGGATACAATTATTGACTAATTTTTAAAGACACGGTAAAAGATACCATGATAAAGAAATACTTATTTTGTATACGTGATTAAAAAAAATATTTGCTATTTATTATTTATTTTACATTTCATGATTTTTTATAAAACCACTGTATATTTAAATTAAATCTCATCCAGTTTGTAAACTACTGATATATAATTACCTTCACTCTGTGAAATGGCCTTTAAACTTTTGATTGAAACTAATCATGTTCATTAGCAATATATCTTTAACCCTTCTTTGCATGATTTTTTCTTTATAGGTGAAATAAATCAAGTTGATATAATTCATGTTCAAAATTAAAGGAAAAAGGGTTAAAAAAAATCTTAGTATATATTTATAGTATAAATTTAGCAAAAAACAATATGCTAAAAATTTCCATCATCATCCAAAAATAGATCATTAGCTTAGTACTAAATAGAAATAAAAGAGGAAAATAACAGAAACACGTGTTACAAACCTTTCTTCCACTCATTTTCAATTTTTTAGCAATAGAAACTCTAATATAATAAAACAAAATTATAAACGAAATCATACGTTTATTGCAACTACAACAAACAGCGGAATGAGACAACTTTAAGCTCGTTTCACTGATAATGACACTTGTTTATTTTTGACAGCTATGTTTCCTTTTATGCAATGGACATTAAAAAGGTATCCAAACACGATCAACTTAAAATGAACTTGTTCCTTTATATAATTTTTGGGTATTATGGAAATTTCCACCATTATGCAAAGAAGGGTTAAGTAAATAATTATCAAACTTGCTCCTTTTTGCGACCTCCTTAAGATTGTTATCATAAGAAACAAGTCACGTGTCTGATGACGCTCTATACGCTATTCACTTTGTGATAAAGAAAAAGGAACTGTGTCAGCAGTCGTTCGTGCAGCCAAAGAGCTACTTTCTTTTCTCGCATATATTTTACATATTTTACGTTGTTACTAATGCAAAATGGCTGTTATTGATGCTTGTGATTTTCATTTTAAAGAAATGAGTTGGTTTAATTTTAATTCAAAGCGTTATTTTGAATTTCAATGGTATATAAATATTTGCGCTCCTAGAAACAGCATTCCAATTATTACTGAGACACCTAGTCCGGATATCGATTCAACAAATGATTTCCCTGTGAAATGGAATATGATTTTGAAATCAGAGATAACTAAGGATGATGTAACAATGTATCTTAAATTTAAAACAACAGCAGAAATGGCGAATTTTGTTGCAGATTTTTCCTATGAAGTCTTACAAAACAAAAATATATTGACAAATCAGAGAGTGAATGACATTTCACACCATAAAGAGAATAATATTGAAATATTGATTGGAAAATTTAAGCATCCTCAATATAGGAGTCGATATTATTGTTCAGGTGAACAGAATTATAACAGTAAATGTAATAATTCTAATCAAACGATACTAAATAAACCGTGACGATTTATGTACACTTAATGGAACTCTAACGATTGAAAATAATTGCCAAAATAAGTCAAATAATATGACCCATACAAATACATATCTGCTTCAATTACAAACCGATTTTAAGAACTTACTGAAAAATCAACAATTCACGGATGTGATACTCAATGTTGGAGAAGATTCTCTAAGAGCACATAAATTTGTTCTATGTGCAAGATCACCTGTTTTTAAGACAATGTTTGAACAAAATTTCAAAGAAAACGTTAACAACACCGTAGAAGTAGAAGACATGGAAAAATCTGTCTTGGAAATCTTTCTGGAGTTTCTTTACTGCGGAGTGTTGGTCGATTGC
>JAPDSC010036850.1:0-35173 GCA_026290005.1 Latrodectus geometricus
ACTATCAAATTTTAAAAATCTGTAGCTAAATTATTTTAAATTTTTTGTATATTAACAAATATAATAGGTTGAAACAAACATAATTTGATAATTGAACTTATTATGTTTTAATAGAAACATCTTTCAGTAACTTTTACTCTCATTTAGGAAAATTATTAAGGTAGCAACATCTATTTATTTATAGTACTTTTAATCGAGGCAGTATATATATATATATATATATATATATATATATATATATTTATATAATCTGACTAATCTGACTACAATTTCTAAATGCTTAGTTATCTAAATGGAGCAAAATGGATGTGGCAAATTTGTAAAAAAAGAAAGATATGACAAGTTGTATAAATATATTTCGCGAGTTGCCAAATACTCCGGATGGTACGAAATGATCAAATAAAAACCCAATCTAATCAAACACGTGTGGACATTCTAGGACGATGTTTATGATCATATAACATGTGATGACAGTGGTGAGGAATGATAGTATATAAGATCAATCATATCCCTTATTAAAATCATTATGTTCCCAATCACTTGCCATGCCAGCTTTTAGTCTTATATCTAATCATGCTGGTAGATAATTTATTAAATCTCGTTTTATCCATTAAGTTTATATTTTTCTGTTTAGCAGTATATTAAGTGACGATCTAAAAATTTTCAAACACATAGAAAAAGTATTTATTGGTCAACATCTTTAATCTTTGTGATAATCTCATTTCCTCGAATTTCTAAGAATTATGGATTAATTCATAAAAAAATGAAAGAAATATTTGAAACGTCTTCATATTAAAATTGTAAATTCCTATACCTGTAATCCATTAAACTTTTACTGAAACACAATTTGCAAAAAGACATCAATAGTTTGATATCAAAATTAAAAAAATAATTTTAGCATGCAAATCACTTAAATCAATATCATTCTAAAAATTCATAAAAGCAAATATTCATAAAAACATTTTTTGTATTTACATTAAACCTAATATTATTTGTTTAAATACTGTATTTATATATCCCAATGCTGAACTACATGCTCATATTAATATCTACAATAATATAGCTAAATTTATTTTAATATACTTTAAAATCTGAAAATGTTACATGTAATTTACAGGGAGTTTTTGTGATATATTTTAAATAATCTTATTAACATAAGAAAACAAATAGTTACATGTTATTAAATAGAAAAATATAGAACTTTATTTACAAAATATTAAATATTTATTGTTAAATTATAGGTATTATTATATAAAATATACTTTTATATAGTCAATGTAACAGCAATTAAGTAAATAACAAAATAAAACAATTGTTTGTTTGAATATCCTTAAAATGTATTAAGTAAAGCTTTATTTTTCAATGATTAATCATATGTTAATTAAGTTTTATTATATATTAAATAAAATAGAACAAATAAAATATCAAAGATAGTGAAATTTTTCATTGCTATACTTTATTTAAAGTGCTTATATATTTTAGTGTATTCAGTTTATATTTTTGTGTACTTAACTCTTTATTAAATAAAATAAAATGATATATTTATTAAATTCATTACATGCATAGATCATGTTCGCACAAACTATTTGAGAAAGATCTCTATTATGAATTTCTTCTCATTAATTAATATCTATTCTTTTGTTTCTTTTATAGATAATTTATTTATTTGTGCTTTTATTTTTTGATTTTGATTTTGAAGTGCATATAAAAAATTTAGCTGTTTTTAAATTAAACAATTTATAAAACTAAAAAAAAATTGATTATATGAACACAGGATAATGACCATTCGCAAACCTTTAAGAATTTAATTTATCCATAAATATTTTACATAACAAGGTGCTTACAATGTACAATTATAGTCACTAATAGATTAATGTTATAATTAGAAATAACCTTATTTTTCAATCGGTTAAAACATTTGAAAAGGAAAGGTAACAATTATGTAGAAAAAAAAATTATTACAAAATGATCTAGTAAATAGAACTTATTTAATATTTGCGGAAACTTGTTAAATGTTTCCAGAAAATTTCCTTTATTTCTGAAGGCAATTCTTAGATCTTAATATAAGAAACGAAACTAACAGAAGTTCCTACAGAAAGAGAACAGCTGTCTCAAGGGAAGCTAAAATTGATTTGTCGCCTTTCCTTACATACAAATGGTTTCAGCAAACTTGTTTCATATACGGAAACTCTATTCTTTGTATCTGTCTCATGCGTAACAAAATTCTGTCCTCAAAGGATGTAATAGTGCACATGTAACTAAATTTAAAAAAAATATTCTACTTTGTTTCATCCTTTTGAACATATATTAATAATGAAAACATAACGTGTAATAAAAATGAGCCGGGTATTTTAAAAAAGGTGATAAATCATAATCTTAATTTTAAGTCAATAATAATTCTTACGAAATATTTAATGGTTACATGTTTTTTTATATTTTAGATGGCAAACATAATTTTCTAAATACACGTATGAGATTTAAAGAATTGAAAACTTTATAAAGTTCCTTAGCATACATATACATTCAATAGGTATTATTTAAAAAAAAAAAAAACAAATTTTATACAAAATAAAAAAAAAAATATTTCGTTTTATTATTTTGAAGAAAATCATTTACAAAATTAGTAAATTTAATAAAAAGTGAATGATTTATCAGTATGTGAAAAATTTAATAAAATTATATTTACAATGTTATTTTCATTGGGATTAGAAACTAAATATACACTTCCATAAAGCATCTTTAGTCATCATAACAAAAATGTATCCATACATAAGACATAATTGCATTTTTGTAATTATTTGTAGCACTGACAGTAAATTTATTTTGTTACATTGTATGATATATGAATGAAGGAAATTCATCAAATATTATGATTTTTTTACGTTACTTGCATATGTGATGCACTATCCATCAGAACCTCTCTGTAAATAAAATAACAACTTTTTTTATCTTAAGAAATGCTCTATAACAGTTTTTGGCCATTGGACTGCCAGAATTTTATCCCAAACATTATTGATTAACGAGAAGTGACTAAATCATTTATGTTTTTGAGTGTGTGTATGCATAACTAAGGAAAAGAAAACATTCAAATTCACCATTTGACTTCTCTTTCAGAGAATGAGATGAAGTGGTTCATGAAAGTTCTTCTAGAGTGTTAGTAGGTGCTAGACATTCAAAAGCCATACGGAAGATTTCAGTTTTTAAACATTTGTGTACACTAGTGCATATAAAGAAAGTCTATGCATAACTGTGTTGTTAAATCACATATCATTCACTTTCAGTTATTGTAACTTCACTTCTTTACATTTTATCTTAATTTGATTTATATTTTTGCTGTTAAGCATTACAATAATAAAAGGTTTAACCATCTTAATTAGTATTTTAATGTTAAAAGTTAAGGATTAACAACTTAGTTAGCCTAAACTTTTAAATTGTTAAAGATAGATAAATTTCAAATTGAAAATGTTAAGTATTTTAAAACACATACACGAACACAAACTATATATAAATAAGAAGACCTGAAATACTCTTACATGCTTCGGCACACGCATGAGATATCTAAATCAGCATATGCTATTTTCACAGTACATACATGAACGCTTCCACGGGGATATTCTGACATTAGAACATAATCATTTGCACAAAATTTAAGAGAATACATTGTTCAGAACTTATTAAATACTAAATATAATATGTATGAAGATAAAAAAAGGCATCTATGTGTCAGCTTTATATGATATTTTGAAGTATTAACACATTACAAATTTTAGTAATTTAATTTGTTTTTTATAATTGGTTAAATAAATTATTATTCATTTAGTAAAATTAAGAAAAAGAAATATGTATTTACTGTTCTTAAACGTAAAATGACATACAACACATAACTTTTAAAGGGAATTATTTTATTATAAATGGAAATATGACTGGATTCTATTTCAATGGTTCTCTTAATTTATATTATTCGAAACATTTGTAATTCTCTCTACGATAATTTGAACAATATCCAAAAGTAATTAATTGGGAAATAGATTATCTTCTCATAACTCAAAAAATAATTTTAGGAATCACATATGTACACTAACATACAATATAGTTTTTATTTAAGTTATGTTTTTCGATTCCGTATCAAAAATTATTACTTCAATCATAATTAAGGAATACTCTCGTAATATTGAATTTAAGAATAATAAAAAATATTAATTTTATCTAAAAATATTTGATATGACTTAATTTTTTTAATTTCTTTATGGTTTATATGCTACAGTTTGTCCAAGCTGCAAACTAATTATTCAAAATAAGATTTTTTTATGAAATTGTCCATCGTGGTTAAATTGCTCAAGTTAAAATGTGTTGAATATTATTTGATTGATCAGAAATACTATTTAAAAATCTAAGTAAATTAGCTTAAAAATATCTTCTGTCAGAATTATTGAGAGTAAGCGAAATTCTTTAGGCGTTGGATTCAGAGATGTAAAAATATTAATAATTTATCTAAAAACAATCGTTTTTTAAAAATACAAATAGCAAATCATTGAAAATATTGAATTATATATTTCTGTCAAGACAATGTATTAATTTTCTATCCCGTTATTTATTCAGTGTGACTATCAACTCTGTCAATATTTTTACAGAAAAGTTGAAGGAATTTTATTTTTAAGATGTCAAATAAATATTGCTTGATACGTTAAGTTGAGCATAAATATTTTGATTTATAAACTATGATTATAAATTCAGAGCTTTTGTAATTTTTTCATATATTAGATGTTCTTAAATTTAAAATGCCTATATAATGAAAAGAAGAAATATATTTAATTTCTTTTGATATATGTCAAGTGTAAAATATTGTAAAATAAAAAGTAGGTAATATGATTGCAAAATTTACTAGAAATAAATAAATGATAAAAATAAAAATTGAATAAATGTAATACATTTAGAAAAAAATATCAAACTTATTTCTAAACGTGTAGAATGACTGCAAGATCAAGCAATACATTGTTAAATATTACGAATAAATATTTTAATACAATATCTTAAAAATAGATGATAAGCTAAATTTTAAGATCAGATCTAACTAACAGAACAACGATTTTCTGAGCGACAGATTCCTTTGATACTAATGACTGTTGAGAAACATTAAATGGATGATGTGCTCCTTCGACTGCATGAACATTATTCAGGGTGGGTGCTTGAGAGTTTTCTAGGTTTTTTTGCCTTGTGAATTTTGATACATTTCTAGAATGGCACTTTTCACAATAACTACAGATTTCATTTTAATCTTACAAGTAACTGACTCAAAAGGCAAAATTTAATGCAGCAATAATTTATTGTATGCCAAAAATAGAAAAAAAAATTGAAGAAGACCTTAATAAAATATTTTCAACTTTAACATGTTGTTGTTATTATCATTGTACAGCAATATTTTACAAGTTTGTTGTAAGAAAACAAAACAGTGTATAACATTTGATTAAAAATTAAATAAAATATATTATTAAATTCCTTAAGAAGCATACTGCTAAATAATATTTATAAACCATTGCTAAATAATATTCTTAAAATATTAAGCTGTAAAGAGATGCCTCTAGTATGTATGTATAATAGTATAAAATATATAAGGTGTAAATATTACTTGAAATAACTATATTTTATAATTCAATATAGACTTATATATATTTATATATAAAAGTAATATATTATAATAAAATATTTCTTTAAAAAGCAAGCACAAAATGGTAAAAATGGTATCTGGTAAATCATCTCACATAGTGCAAAATTTGCCAACTAAAATATAACAAACTACTACAACAAAAATGTTTCTATTGACAATATATAGGATTAATAAGTAGTTATATTAACCATACTCTCTATACTGTATTATTCTTACATATGCCTAATTAAACAATACTTAAATCTTATACTCATAATTATTAAGAAACGTATTTTATTTTCAATGTTTTATTAATACAAACTTTTTGAAATACATTTATTTTACAATTAAAAATACAAAACTTTAACAGAATTTTGCCAAGAAAAAAGTCATTTTACAGCGTTGAATATATTTTTATTCCGAAGTTTAAATATTTAAAATTATTTTACAAAATACTTAAAAAAATTAAGATCTCATTCCCATAGAATATATATTTTGTTATTTACAGTAAACAATTAAAATTTAAGATTAACTGAGATTATCTATCAATTGATTAATTAAACACAACTGAATTTTACTTGAAGAATCCGATCATTTTCGTTTCTTTTCATACAAATGTTGAACGTTTCAATTTAAATTCTCCCAAAATAAAATAAAATCGATTTCATGTCTTAATGAGAGAAATATCTCTCATCCAGTTGGTAATTACTCGAGCATTTTGTTTGGTTAGTCGTAATGAGTTGTTTGGTGGAAACTATTTCATTAAATCTTTTGCTATGGGTAATTAAGTCGGAAATAGCCCATGGCTGAACTTGAAGTTTAACTATGTTTTAATCATTAAAGAGATAAAGAAACATCAATAAGCAGTATAAATTGTGTCAATATATAAATATGCTTAGAAAATGTTCAATTTAGTTGTTAAACAGGCAATTCAACTGCATTCCTTTTTCAAATAACAATTTTTCCTTTGTTTCATGTAATATTACATTGAAGTTCCTTGCTATGAAAATTCATTATATTATTAACAATTCTATTTATATAAGATTATTGCTTTTAAATATAATAATACTGTTAGAGAAACAGAAACTACACTGCTTGTTCTTTGTATAAAGTATTAAATTAATATTTTATTCAAAATGTAATTATCAACTAATAAATAAAGATAGATTTAAGCATATTATAATTATGCTTTTTTTTTATTCTTAACCAACATTTTTATACGCTCAGTTTACGTAATGTTTACAGTAAAACAAAACCATTTCAATTACAGAATATTTCTGATTAGCACAGAAATTTTCTATAATGGAAGGACAAAGGGATATAGTATAGTTTAATTTATCTTCTACTAGGACTTTTTTTAATTGTATTTCACTTAAATAAAATGAAACATATAAAGTGCACATGAATTGCACAATAAAATAAAAATTTAATTGAATAACTTACACAGAATAACTGAATACAAAATGCTAGGTTTGAAGAAATGATTATTTCTAATACATAAATATAAATGTGTTTGCTTTTAAACAAATTTTGAATATATTTGAAATTTAATAGATATAAAAATACTATTGCCAAAATATTCATTATAAAAAAACATTATCCTTAAAGTATTTAATTTTGTTCATTAAAATAATCCTCTTTTTCATAAAAACAATGTACACAAAATATTTAATTATAAATTTTTCAAAATTTGAAATTTAGTAAATTCGCTGCAAAAATTATATTTTCTAACATTTGACAAAAAAGAAAAAATAATTTGAACTCTTTGAAAGAAACTTTTTTACAATAATATAATTTCTTTAAATGAAATGGTAATAAAATTGTTATCGTTGTGGGGCAGTAAAATAATGACTCTATTAAATTTATAATTTTAATTTCGGTATGAAATTTATTTAAAAGAAGCAAGTATTTTGTTCATATGCTTATTTAAAGAAATTAATTTTTGTGAAGCGTAAAATAAAATGTGTTTATGAAACAAAATAAATAGGTAATTACCGTCGATTAAAGCTTTTACTTTCATAATCAGGATAATTTTTACACTGAGTCATCGATAGTAACACAAAAATATAATATTTTTATTTTTGCTTTTTTGCGTAAATTTATAAAGCTAAACAGATAATTCATGGTTTAATGACTTATTATAAGACTACTTTATCACTTAAACATTATAAAAAAGAGTTAAAAATTTTTTTATCTAACTGCAATAATTTAATCATTAGAATACGTTTTAATGGTTTTCCTTAAACAGTAACAAATTTAACGAAAAATGTTTATGTATGTTCATATTTAATAATAAGAATTATGGAAGAAAACATTTAAAATTGAAATTTGTTAGTATATATAGTGACTGAATTTAATGAACTGTTTCCTAAACTTATTTGTTTTACATATAACTTTCTTTTACATTAAAATTTTACTCTATCTCAATTAATTTTTCATTATATGTGTTTGGATTTTTTAATTGTTAAATAAATTTTCTATGCTGTATTTTTTATCTTATATATTAACATATCAAACAATAACAGAGCATGTTTATATTAATATAGAATTTTAACTAACATTATTTATTAGTATCAACTGCAAGAAAGAAAATATATAAATACAAACTTAATATTATTCAAATAAATTAATCGTTAAGACATGAAAATAAATATCTTTGCATTAATATCCATTGATCACGTCCTTGTGATCCTTATAATAACAATGTTAATTTACTCCAGGACTTTGAAGAAGATGAGCAACTATAAAATCAAATAATATGAACTTTAAAATCAAATTCTTAAAAATATTTTTGAAAATCATTTTACCTCATTTTAAATATTGTAAAAACTTGATTTTTGGCCTGAGGTGAAACGTTTTTGCTGGAAATCTGATTAAAAAGTACTCTTTTTTGTGCTTGTTTTCTTTACCTTTTAAAATGTTTTCTTTACATTTTAAAATTTTTTCCTCAAAACCCTTTATCCAAATTTTAAATATTTTCCTTGTTATTTTAAGTATTATAATTATAAAACCAATGCTTTTAATTTACGTTTTAGAATTACGTCTGATTATTATTTTTAAAACTATTGCAATAGCAGATTACATAATTTTAGATGCAAAAATTATTTTTTATTTTTATACATTTTAAAGAAACGTATTATATATCACTAAATGAGATATTCTAAATCTCAAAGTCTAAAAAATATAATGAATTAAGAGTGTGAATTATCACATACATCCAGTTAAACTAATATTTAATTGGAAAAATTTAAAATATCACATTAGGAAACATATCCATATTCTCCGATAGCTAGATAAAATGTTTCAGGTTTTCTTTGTGTTCAGAAAAAAATATCCTACAAAATATATACAGCAGACTAAATTTGAATTCTTTATAGTTATTAGCACAATTATGTGGCAATACGTGATTAGCTAAGACAGTAATAACTAAAAATATTACAGTTAATATAATAAGTATATAGCTCAACGCAGCAAATTTTGAGTAAAATTATTGTGAATAATTAAGAATAAAATTTGATTAAATATTATATTTCAATATTTTATTCACAGGTCTTTTAGTGTCATTTTTTATCAGTTGTTGTCACCAGTTATTAGCTTTGCTTACACTTATTTTACAGTTTTGCACAAAAGAAATTTTTAATTTTTTACTCAATTGATGTTCATAAGAAGATTTAGAAGGGATTTAAAATTATTTTATGCTTTTCTTATGAACAAATATGAGGCCAGTAAGTAAAGTTTGAATTTCAATTCACACACTCCTTGTCTGTATAGGTGATATTAAACAAACATTTAAGTAAGTAAACTTGAAAGGAAATAAAAAAACTACAACTAAATAACCGATTGCGTTATGTGACATAGATTATATTATGGATGCAAATTTTAATTACCTTTAAAGAAATCTTACAGTTATATAGATAAAAAGAAAATGTTTTTATCTGAAGGGAATCCCTTTGGATTTTCAGTGAAATTTATTTAATGACAGTTTTATAATATAATATTTAATGTATCAACTCGATAAACTAACAAACGTTATTTTAAGTAAAAATTTATTTTTTATGAAAATAGTAAGGGGAAAATTTAAAATGTTATTTTGAACAATTTATTCATGTTTAAATTGTTATCAACATTCAGATAAGAGAATGGACTTGCTACATTTGCTATTTTTTCAGCACATTATATTAATGTAAATGCAAGCATCAAGTTATTAATGTATTGATTGAGGCATAAAATAGAATGAAAACTTATACGGAGATTTCCACGTGATGCTCAAATTTTTTTTTTTTTTTTTTTTTTTTTTTTTTGTACATAGAACTATAAATTGGATGACATCGAGTAAATTAGTTTTTTTACATGTTAAATTCAAGAATCTCTTGATCATGAAAACTGAGAAATTATTTCATTGTTTTATTACCATTACTTAATTTTAGCAGTCGAGGAAAATAAGCGTTTCCAATTTAAGTATAAAATAATGAAAAATTTCTTATAATATTTATTTTAATATGGTATATTAAATATGATATGAGTTTACTTGGTTGGACACTTAATTCATCAAAACATTTATAATTACAAATTTTAAGTCAAATTAAATTCATAAGCACTTTACTTCATCATATCTATTTACAATGAATTAGATAAAAGTTTGAAATACTTATAATAAATTTGTATCATAGGAGTAGAGAACTCAGTCTACCCATGAATTCAAAAAAAAGTTGAGAAGTGTAATTAAAGAATTTTTAAAACTCTCTTAAATATCATATACACTAATAATAATTCATATTTGAAAAATTCCGAATATCTCATTTATAAATTTAAGCTCAATCAGATGATGAATATTAGCATTTAAATTTCAAACTTAATTTAAAAGTCTAATTTAATTTTATTGTCTCTTAATTTAAAAGTACTTTCTTAAAATATCTAATTAGTAACATTGTAAGAAATATATATTTCTAACAGAATATTTATTATACGCAAAAAAGGTAACATTATTTGTTTTAAGATTACAAATTTTCCTGACAGACACGATTTGTGCATTTTTTAAGAAAAAAATATCAAATGAATAAATTTAATGACACAGTTAAATATAAAAAAATTGTGAAATTTTGCCTTTAATCTTATTGTCATAATCTAAATAACGCCTTTTTTTATAAAGCTCAGATTTCATCACAGATACATGTAATTTCTTAATATAAATAAAATATTAATATAAAGAATATAAATGATTTACGTTTTGCTTCACAAGCTATTTTTAATCCTCATTTTAGAATCATAGCAAAAATATATGCTTTTTAAATAGGAAGGCAATGCTATAAAATTAGCTATTTGCCACAACAGTGGCGATGTTAAAAAAATTCAATCAATTAAACCAAATTAAATCGACGCATTTTTAAAATATATTATGCAGTTTTTCAAACAGTGAGCAATTCTTCTAAATATGGTTTAAAAAAATAACAATATTTTTTCAGATTAGTAGTAAAGAGTTTTTGCAATTTGCAAAAAGTTTCTTACTATTACTGTCCTAACGATTTTATATTTCTAAACGAATATAATTATTCAGATGTCTTATCCATTTAAATATGAAGAACAATTTAGATTTCTGATCTAGTATTTCTCATTTGTCTTAAATATAGAGAAATTGAGTATTTGACAGTATATTTTTAACATATTTCATAAATAATCTCAAAGAAAATTTCAATAAGAAACTGGACACTCCATGAATTTCCAAGTAGTATTTCCAAACATTTCATTTAGATAATTACGATATGATATGTGCGATGAAATATAAACCGGAAACTCTTGTCTTTTATTATAATATACACAAATATTTTTATTATTAAATGTAAAATATATTATGGTAGTATCTGTATGTATATTTGAAACAATTTTGCTAGCTAAATACCTTCTATTATAACAGATTTCGCAAAATAATTTGCAAGATTAACTTCAATTTTATTGTTAACAATAAAATATCATTCTATTTGCTATTACACGAGGGAAATATATTTCCGAAAATGTTTTGTAATGCATGAAACATGTCATATGAAGATTCAGAATAGAATATTTAATCAAGATACTTATTTTAATATTAATAATAATGAGCAGAGATAGAATAAGCTATGTATGGAATGCTGAATGTCTCCAATATATTCCGAAGACAAATTACTGACTAAAATGTGAATTCCTAATAATAAATTCCTAAAAATATAAAAAGAAAAATTATTATCTAATATATGAATAAAAACATTGTTTATACTGTTAGACTATTTACTAAAAAGAAAACAATACCATAAAAACTTTGGACTTGTATTTACTGTTATTCTAAACAATATAACAGTTTATAATTTGCAAATTTATTGAAAAATAAAAACATATTTTCCATACAAATTAAAGTCTTAAGTAAGTAAGACAAAAACATTTTAACCAAGTATAAAAATTCAACTTTTATTTTTTCTGTGAATTTTTCGGAAATGATATTATAATATTAAAATACTTAAATTTTACTACTTTTAGAAAAAAATTGATTTTTGTAAAATTCCTTTGTTACGTTCTATAAATATATTATGCATACGTATATATATTTTTGTAATCATTTTAGTAACTTTAAAAATAATCTATAAAATGTAATTTTGCGTACATAAACCCCAAAATATATTCACAGTAAGATTGACCAGGGCAGTTTGAATTTATAAGATATCTTTGTAATTAAATGCTGGATGGGATATGAGAACATATATGGCTACCTGACAACTATCTTATAATTTATAAAATCAAGTAAAAATGTTTTTTTAGGTCAATGTTAAAATTTTCAATGCTATTTTATTAATTTCACCTGTTATAATTCTGTCACATTTCCTTTTGTTCTTCGTAATTGATATTACTCGTAAATTGGAATTTTTAACAACCATATTTTTGTTTAAAATAAAAAAATCTTGTAAGCTTTATTTTTCTCAATGATTATAACAGTATCGACAAATATTTTGCAACTAATAGCCTTTAAATGCTGATCGTTGTTAAACTGAATTAAATAATTAATACATTTTTTATATTGCTTACAATTCTTTTCTCAAACCACAAAAAATAGACTATGAAAAATTAAATAACAGAAAATTAGAGTTGTTTATTTTTGACTAGTTCAGTTTTTCTGTAATTTATTTATTTATTTTCAATTTTGTAAAAATATTTCATTATACGTATATTTATATATTTTCCCCTTTATGATGACATAAAAACTTCTTTATTTACTTATATTCTGTTAAAGTTAGTTCATTTGTATCATTCCTCTGACAACTTTTTACTTTTCAAGATATTTCATTGTTTTTCTATTTTTTTCTATTTGTTTCTTCTCTTCCAGCATACTTGAAAAAGCTTACATTATTACTAAGCATTGCAAGAATGTATTTTTTACCTATTTATAAAATCAAATTTCCAAATCAAAATTTTATTTCTTCTTTCATTTAACAGTATTTTAAGAACACTTCATTCTATGAAAAATAGCACATCGAGTTAATTTAATTAATCAGAAGCTTGAATTTTATATTTTATTTAATGAATAAATTTTTCCTCTCATAATTATTCTTCCACGCTTGATTAAAATCATATCTCCTGGTAATATTTTCTGACTGATAAAATTTACTCTTATAGTTTGTTTTCCCTATAATTTTACTGTAAAAAGATATTCAAATATGTTATTTCATAAATTTGCTCTAAATATGCTTTTTTATTAAACTGTTATCTATACAGAAAATATTTAAAATTTATAAAGAAAGGATGCTTTCATAAAATAGTCAGAATTAATTATTTACACATCAAAAATTCCCAGTATTAAATGTCATATACAAACTCCTTTTTTTATTGATTTTTTTTTATTAAAAACGTTTTTCTCTTAAAAAATAATTTAATAGAAAGTGTCTCTAAAATCAACATCTTTATGTTTTTATACAATATCGAAAGATACATGTTTCATATTCTTTTATATTGTTACATTAAATTACCAATAAATATTATCTTTATTTCTCTGTATTAATTTGTTCTGAAAAAGATCTTCCAATAAAAATATTTAAAGTCATATTACCGTTACTTCATAAATAGTGAAAAAATAAGCAATGATAATTAAATAAATATAGTTTGCATATTTAATTACAGATCGCACAAATAGTTTTGATTTGTTTTAAAATTCTATTTAAAATACACAAACAATTATTTACAAAAATACATAAAGTTTAATGGTAACATTTACATATTGTCTTGAATTAGATGAGAATATTTCTTCAAAAATTTGAACTTTGAATTAATCAAATAGGTTAGGCTTGATAGAGTAAAATTCATATTTTATTGGTAATCTTTGTTATATTATTAATAATTGCTCTTAATTCAATTTTAAAGTTAAAGACCTTATATTTTTATCAATATATTACCAGTACGAAGCATTTAACTACATTATTTTATTAACAATTCTAGCAATTTAAAACTAATTTTATTTGTGTTTTCACATTTGTTAAAATTAATATTTATTCAATTTTAATAAATGTTTCTATTTTTTGTAGTTGCTTTATTATTTTTGTATTTATATAACTGATTAAGAATAATTAAACTTGAATTCGATTCTTTTTTTCTAAACAAAGAAATAATAAATATTTTTGAAATAATGTACTATTGTTTTTCTCCTATTTTTTATCTATGTGAAAATAATTGCCTGATCAGTTTATTATAGTAATAGAATGTGCAATATTTTGTTGCCAATATTATAATATATGATATCAAAATATAGATTTTAAATAAAGTATTAAGATGAATAAATACAGGGCAACTTGTCTTCGAAAAATTATAAAAATACCGTAATGATGTCACAGAACGTAGATACCTAAAAATTAAAAATTATTATTAAAATCTATTTTAAAAGTAAGAAAATATAAGTTTAACTTCTCATGTGTTTTATGACCCAACATCTTAGCTTACTTTCACAAGATACTTAGTTAGTAAAATCTAAAGAAGGAATTATAAGAACATTATATTTATAATCTAAAACTAATAAAAAAAAATTTTAAATTCATTTCTTTCATAACTCAAAAGAAAGGCTACTTAACAATGTTATTTTTTAAGACAATATTTCTTTATAAAATTTATTTCTTGAACTTCATGTCTTCCTAATGGTTATGAATGACATATAAATTGGTTTCTTAACCTATTAATAAATTTGATGAATAAGAAAATCTTGAGATGACATAACAGTTAATTTGAAGCAGTTCCTTTATTACTTACGGAAAATAAGATCTTTCTTGGTATCTGAAAAAAATACAAGAAAATATTTCTTTAGTATGTGATGACGTCCGAAAAAATCATTACGCGGTGAGAGAATAATCATTCATCTAAATCTTTCAGTATCTTATGAGTCTTTCCCCAATAATTGATTTCAGTAAACGAATGTTTTCAAGGCAATAGATATGGTAAAAAAAAGTCTTTTAAATATCAAGTTAAGCTCATAAATAAAATTATTTATATTAAAGTTTTAAAATCAAATAAAATATCCTTTAAAATTTAAATTTAATCATGGATTTCAAATCAATCATGTAATGTTATTGTGTGTTCTTTGGGCAGATGTAGTTTAGATGCAGATTATTTCAGGTGATAAATACCGGGTATAAAAGTTTCTTTTACACCAACCACGAGGTGAACTTTGTATTTACCTTTTATACTAACCAAGTATTATCTGTAGGCTTAAACATTTTCATCCATCAATTAAAAGAATGATATGTAAATTATCATTTCTCAAACGTAATAAATTCCCTTATTTCTTGAGAGATGTATTTAATTAAATTACAATAAAAAATTATTATATTTAGTTATAATAAAATATGTTAATCATTTTACGATTATATGTCACTATGAATATTTAAATGTATTATTATATATTAATTACAAAAAATTAAATATGAAAAAGACTGAAATTACTGCTTAATATCACCACATGAAATTGTAAACACAGTGCTTTAAATGAAATAGTAAGTAAAAAAGATCACTTACCATATGAAAATACACCAAAGACGTGTCTACCATATTAGATTGTATCCAAATACTTCAAATTGGATCAAATCTATAATAGAAATGCAGAACAAATTAATTATCACTTATACACATAAATATTCAATATCTGTGTTAAATATGTTATCAATTGTTAAAATATATTCATGTAGATGCACGGTTTAAAATTAATAGTGTAAGTTTCAATAGGAAACATTTAATCAAACTTTGAAATTATAAATTATTATGCAGTAAAATTTATGTTTTTTTTCTAAATATCAAATTATATCCTATAAAATCAATATTTTTCTTATTTTATAACTATAGTTTAAAAATTATACGATCCTCTATTTAGAACAAAACTGCGAAGATTTTTTACCAATTATTTCTTGTGAACTACCGGCTATTTGTTAACCATGGGTAATAGGTTATACTTAAATCCAGACCAATAATTTAATTACAATAAAACAGTTATCTTATTATGTGAAATAAAAATATTTTTTTCTGACTATACATGTCATGGTAGTCATAATTCAATACTAGTTGCAAGTCAATGAATATTAATTAATAAGGAAAATATATTTGCTAAATTACCTTATTGTAAATATAGAATAATAAAAATGGATAATTTTGTCTCTAAGTACTCAATATCACTGGTCCAAATTGGTATTATTTACAATAATAAAAATATTTAAACAAAAAAGGTAGTTTAGTAAAAGTAGTAGGAATAATAATAAAAAAAAATTTTATAAAAAATTTTATTCGAAAAATTTAATTAATAACTAACACAAAGTTATAAACTAAACTTTTAAATAAATAGTTTGCTTCAAAAGAAAATACTACTCAAATGCAATTAATATTTCCATTAAATTATTACTTCTAAATAGGCCTTTTTAGTGTCTAACCTTTTGGAGCATAAATATTGTAATTTTATCAAATTCCAATTCTTGAAAAACCGGGTATGAAAAATGGGTGTGAAAATTTTATTCTGAAGTTTTTAGCAAATTTTCGTCAGCTTTTTTTCCAGCTTTGTTCGTTCAAAAATAACCAATGTAAATCTAATAAAATTACAAAAGACCATAGGATGTAATATATTAGTAAATTTTTTTCATTTATTTTGATCACTCTATTACATTTTTCATGCTTATAATGCTAAAAGTTTCTTATTAATGAGTATAATACTGCTATTTCTTTCTGCAAACATCTCACTTTCTTTAATCAAATATGATACTATCAATGCTGAGAAAAGTTTAAATAATACTTCTTGATAAATTTCATAAGTTTCAATCACTTTTCTTGTATATATTCCTTTACTATCATTGGTAACAGAACATTGTTGCAAATCAATATCATAGAACCCTCTTATTATTTCGTAGATTAAAATATTCAAATTTTTATTCTATATGATACATGGTTTCAGGAATGCAAGCAACAGTGTTACATAATGTTCTCCATTTATTGTTGTTTCTTGAAACACTTCATAAAATGAAAAACCTGAACCCAAGAAATGTGAAATATGGGTACATGTATGTATATATTAGCAGTGACAAATGACTCTTAGAACATTTAACATACCAATTTATGCCACTCACTTTAGAGTTTATCTAGAAAATGCTTACCTAATTTGCTTCGTATTGAGGGATAGTAACAAAGATTTCCAACATCAAAAAGAAATTAAACTAACACCTTGTTATTCTTAGAAAGTATGAGGGTGAAAGTGAAAGTAAATTTAGTGGATAAATCATCAATAATTAAAAGCTTTAAGATCTTTTAATTTTACAATTCACAAACACCTCTAAACGATTATTTAATGTTGCTTCACTGAAGAGTGACACTCTTTTCTGATGGTGAAAAACATTCTAGAAAAGTTCATTCAGTGAATAACTTATAAATAGGAAAATTAAGTATTTGCTAAACTGTTTTTTTTTTTTTTTTTTTTTTTACTGAAATAATATTTACATTTCATTGATTTTTACCTCATTATTTTATGAGGTTATTATATAAAAAGCAATTAAAGTAGGATCTTCAATTATATAATCTCTATATCACCATTTCTAATAAGTAATTAATTTAATAAAATAGAAGATGGAAGAACTAAGATAATTATGCTTTTTTATTATTTTAAATCTTTAAAACTTACAGTAGAAAAAAATAGCTAACGACAAAAGAAAACCTTTCAAAATATTCATCCAGTAGTTTGTTTTCCGGTATTTATTTTTGATATGTATTCCGGTAATATAATTCTGGTATGCAATTTATTTTTCCGAAATATATATAGATTGAAAAGAATCGAGCAATGCAATTTATATCTCATTAAATTATTTCAATTTTTTAATTATCATGCAATCAAAACGAAAAAAATATGCATAAAAATGAAATATTTATGTGATTAATTATTGCAGTTTGTAGAATAACATCAAATATGTTATATAATAAGGACAAATAAGAGAATATAACATATTGCATAAGCTTTTTTAAACATCATAAATTAAGAAATGCTAATATGTATTTATAGTGTAAAAATGTAGTAGCCTTTGCGACGTAATATTTTAGGTATATCTGTTCCAGTAAATTAAACAACATCGTTAAGTGCTTAGCAAAAGGCATTTTTAATTACGGTAAGACATCTCCATAAATAAAATACAAATCTTTCTGATTTTCGTATTGAAAAGAATTTTCTTAAATACGCATGGCTTAACATTGAAGTGAAAATTAATACTACTTTTAAAATTTATTTTTTCTTCACTATTAAAATTAAATTTAAAATTTAAATGTTACTTCTTTTAAAATTAATAATTTTAAAATTTAATTTTTACTTGAATTTCCATATTACCTTAATTTTATAAACACAAATAAGTAGTTAAACTGCTAATAAGTTAGTTGGAACAGAAACTTACATATATTTCATATTTCTCCTCTAAATATCGGATGATATGATTTTGAAGAGATTGTTCTTGGAACATAATTTCTATTTATTATAATGTAAATTATTTTTAAACACAAGTGTTGGATATTTATTATATATTTCTTACAGTTCAGAAATATTAGATGAATTGACATAAATAAATGTATTTTATAGCATATTAAACACCATATTTTAAAATATTTTCACAAAAATAAGAGGAAATTCCATTTGTAATTTTTTTTTAGTTTCAGAGATTGAATAATTGCAAATGCTTTTGTTAATAGTTTTGTAAATATTAAATGGTAATGAAGAATCTTACAATGATACATAATGATTTTTATTATGTGATTAATCAGTAAAATTTAGGATTAAAGTATGCTATGTATTTTAAGTAATTTTGAAATTTTGTTTCTTATTTTGGATGTTAATAATACGACTTTAATTTTTTTTTTTATTTTCTTGGTTTCAAATTTTATTGAATTAAAATATTGGAATTAAACCATTTGGTTTATTTTTATTTCAATCCTTAGTTTTCTTTTTTTTTGTATAAATAGGTTAAAAATTTCTTCATAATATATTAACATTTATCATTTTGCAGTTGCTTAGATAAAACTTTTCTGATGTATCTTTTTTACCAGTACGGAGAAAAATTTTTAAATTTTTGAACCATCTAGCTCAGAAAGATTAACAATTTTTGTAATTAAACACATAATCCTTTGTTGAGAATTTTTAAGTATTTAAGCTCGGCACGTTGCATATGCTTTATATCATACAAACTTTATTTTATTTCATAGCATCATATTATTATTATTTTATTTCGAAAAGAACCTAGTATGCATTCAAGCAAAACACAATTTGAATTATGTTTTATTGAAAGAAATGAGCTTTCATTGTGTATAATTTACAACATGAAGCATTTGATATGATTGAAAAGCTGCAATTGATAAAGAAATTATTTGGTTTAAAAATATTATAAACTTTAGAGAGAATAATAATTACTAAGTAACTGTGTGTTCATTAAATTGCTTTAAATCATTAATTATTAGGCTAAATTGGAATAATTATTTTGAAATAAAAACAATTCAAAACAAAAATTGATATCTCTCCTTGATTCTTTAAATTTTGAAATACTTTTAAAGTTAAAATAATTTTTTATTTTAACTTAAAGCATAAAATAATATTTCCATATCCGTAAAAAGCAGACTGAAAATATTAGATATCATACTAATATTTTCATGATTTATATCATGCGTATTACTAGTGAGATATTTTTTAATGTAATAAAAAGTAAGTATATATTTTATTCTCTGAAAAAGAGCATTCACAAAAGTATTTTTTTGGCACATGGAAATAAATATGGATTTATTTAAATGTTTCAAAATGTATTTGATATAAAAATGTCATCTTCTGAATATTCTATAATTTTACTCATATCATTAAATTTTTGTTTGCCATTTCTTGAAACATTTAATTTTACTTATAATAATTTTATTTTAATTTTAATTATAATAGATTTGCATAAATGTGATATTAATATGAGTATTAATGTTGAAATTATATTGAAATTTTTATTTAAGTTTTGATTTTAGTTTCCGTTTTTATAAATGTTTCAATTCGAAAAGTCATTTTTGTTTTAAATGTTTATTTTGATTTTCTCACATAGAACAATTAAAAAACATAATCGGTCACCTTCTTAAAATAAAAATATCCTATTAATAAAGTTCATTTTATTTTTATAATAATTGTAAATTTTATTTGTCCAATTTCATATTTTCTTTTAATACAAATTTTCAGCAGCTCTTTACCCTGGCTTATTTAGTAAAAGATGAATTTACATACGTTTTGCATTTTTATTATTATGGACGAAATTATCATATTTAAATGTATATTTATTTATTTTACTTCTTTACATTCAACTTCATCAAATTAAAGAAAGGTTTTGGAAATATTTTGGTATTCGGTATGTACAGATATGTGAGACATACATGCAATAAACATATTTTATATGTGGCTGGATAGAAATATATTAAATTTGCAAATAAATTTAAAAGTCATCGGATGATTTGCAAATTCTTGTTTAATCTCTTTAACTTCAATACATTTCGATAAGTCGTTAAAAGATTTTTTGTTTCAGTAAATTATTAAATAATATGACTCATCAAAATAATAAAAATGTCACCCAAATACATAAGAAGTTTAAGAAGATTTTAACATATTAAACATGTTAAGAAAATTCAAATTCCTTCTAGAAAAAATTACTTGGATGTAAAGCTTTCTAACTCCACTACCTTTGATGAAATTAACTTAAAGATGTAAACATCATTCAAACTTTAAATATATTGTTGAATAATCTATAATAAGAAAAGGATAATTAAATATTCTATTTTAAATATCATGTTAACCATTATTTTGTTTTTTAACGTAAGAATATGCAAAGTTTATGAAAACACACTCATATTACTCTTTGAGTATACTTACGAAATTGCAATAACTAAACAATAAATAATGTCCATTAATAAAATGCAAGGTGAAAATTATTCATTTGCAATATATAATTTATACTTTTTCAAATAACAAAATGTAAAATAAAAATACAGAATATAGTGGAATGAATTTAGAAAACAAGTCATTTCATCTTTCAGACATCTATAAAACATACATGTAGGGCATTTATATAATACATCCATTATATATTTACATAATGATTAATCTACTGAATAAGCATGAAATACGTCCAAGTTATTATTTTTAACATACAACGTTAGCTTCGTTGGAAATTAGATAAAAGTCAGGTTCAAAATGAGGAAAAGTTATCGGAAAATAGTAAAAATGTCAAATAAAAGAATTCTTAGTAAATGTTAACAAAGATGATAATAACGAAACCTTTCTTTAAATTCATTCTATTATGCTCAGAGATATAGCTTTAAATCTTATTAAACCAGAAGACTGCCTTTATTATACAAAATCTAAAGAGGAATATTTCACTTATATTAGAAAGACTACTATTAAAGAAATATTGTATGAAACCACAACAAAATAAAACATTCTTCAAAAAATTGTGAGAGGTATGAAAGATTTCTTACGCAAATGCATGATACAATAATAATACATAAAATACATATATTTTTTTCGCCACTAACCAAATTTTTTTCAACTTTTTAGGTTTGATAGTATTTTCTAAAACTCTCCTAAGTTTAAATATAATCTTGTAAGTATATACTCACAACCATTTTTAAGATAAATGGGGAATTAATTTCTTAATATCTAAATTTACATGTGATTTACACACATGACAAAAGGTATGCATAATAATATGTGTGGTATATAAAATATACTTAATTTTATGTACTATAGTATTATTTATTAATAATTAGTATTTAATAAGTATGCATTTATTAGTAAGTATAATGAGTTAGAGACATTATTTAAAGATTAATTTCTTTGATTCCAGTTACAATATTTTTTTTCATAATATTATAATTTATGCGTGTATGTTTCCTACTTAATTTTCCCTACTATTTTCTTCAGAATTTTATTTTAATGTGCAACTAGATAATGTGTAATTTGGTAACTGTATTGGAATACAAAATTTGGAATAGGAATTTTAAATGCTTTTAAGTACTTAATGTTTTCATCATTTGAAATATGACGAAAAACTTGTTATATCTGTTACAAAATATTTTTTTTCATTTCCAGCAATCACAAAGAAAATTACATTATCATTTATCTATTTTTTAAAATTAACCACTAAAATTCTCTTATTCAATCACTAAAGATTTTATTGAATGCTGTAAGCCAAATTTCTATACAAATTTATCAATAATGCATCATTATACTCTCTGAAACTCTAGTAATTTTCGAATGTATATTTAACTAATTCTTTTAAAATACTAAAAATTTAAGTACATCGAACAACTTTCAAAAATCAATATTATAAGCAAAAAACATGTACATTACAATAATACAATTTCATTTTCAAATCTGTCATAATAAAGCATCAATGATTTAAATGTAATAAATAAATGAAGAAAGTTTGTAATTAAGATTTTATTTTTTTTGTTACCAAGTAAATCATTACACCTCTATTATAAATCAAATTTTATACTTCCCTTTAAGTAGATTAAGTTATTTTTAACTGAAATTCCTCAGCACAGCTTAAATTTCTCATTATATTTTTAAAAATCTCATTAAAATATGCTTTATAAAATTAGAACACGACATTTGTTAACTCAGAATGCTTCATATTAGATAGATTTTTAAATGGATACTATATTAAACTTGATTTTAATAGTACTCCACATATAAGAATATTCATTGCACTCAAAAACATTTTCATTAATAAAATTATTTTTTGTAAATCAGTTGCATATTCGTTAATCAATATTTATTGAAGTTATTTTCCAATTTTCAGAAGACAACTAGATTTTGATATTTTGAGCTTAAAATCTAAATTAAAATTTGATATGAAAACACATATCCTATTTTGTAATACTTTTCCATACGATTCACATTTGAGAACAATATGCTCTCTTAAAAAATTGTGAAATTTTTATTAGAAAACAAATACCAGATAACCAGATATAAATATAAAATCCATATTAAACAGAAAACAAATTTCCAATAATATCGTTTTAACCTCTTGCATAACAGTTTCCCTTAAGATACAAATTCTTTGATGTAAAACAGCATTGGATAACCTTAAATATAATATTGATAGTATAATAAATCACCCGAATTTACATTTATTAGTTTTATATTCAATCATATGTTACAGCAAACTCCTTTTCAAATTACAAAACGAGTAGAGTAATATTAATATTAAATATTATGAGTACTTATCAAGGGCGTTAATAATGTATTTTGTTAATAAAGAATTTACTTTGTAAAAAATTTCTCATTTGATTTATATATATAACTGAGTATTAGTATTATATGACAATTATTAGTATATATAGTTAAATCCACAACACTTGTTATTTAACGAAATTATCATGCACTTAAATTAGAGAAATTTTTGATTAGGTAATATGCTTGTATTTTAATTTTTTAATAAGAAAGTATACATTGTCTGAAAACAAAAAAGGACATAGAGTAGTACTCAATAATTTTGTTATATTTCCAAACAATTTAATCTAAACTTATGTATGATTTGAGTCTTTCAAATACTTTGATTGTCTAACCACCAAATATTTTGAAACTAAAGTAGCGTAACTAAAATCAATCATATGATTGTAAATTTGTAATTAAAATATGTAATTTAAATGCAAAATATATATAATTTATATACATTCATAAAAAAATTATAAAATATCTCAAAAGATATGCATAATATGTGATCTATTATATTCATTAATATTACTTCCTCAAATTATTCATTGATTTGTAAGCAGTTTCATATGATTGCTATTATGTTATGTTCTCTACGGTAATGTTTTTGAGAAGAATCATTTTAATATATTCAATTAATGTAGTATGAAAATGCTTATTGTTGTAAAAAAAATTTACATGTATTTAAGTTAAAGATGCTAATAAATACATTAAATTATTTTTTTAATTTAATATTTTATACATACAAAGAGTGGATTTTTTTTATATATTGTAAAATTAGAATGCTATGAGTCTGTATAAGTAAAATATGAATGAGAAGCAACAGAGAGAGAGAGAGTTCCTGCGATCATAAAAATAATTTATCATTGAATAATATATTTTTACAATTTATAACTGATGATTTACAAATAAGCACAATCACATTTTCAAATTTAATTGATTTTAAATTTAAGCACACATGGTATTTTAAGATATTTTCTAGGATACTGAAATTCTCAAATTAATTCAATTATTTTAATTATTGTCTTAGTTTTTAATATTCTCAACATATTAGAGGAATACATTGGAGTAAAAGAGAAAATTTTTAATTAAATTAAATAAAAACATACGAAAATATATCATAATATAGATTCTATAATGTAATTCTATAGTGTATAAATACATTTTGAATTGTATTAATATTTAACACAGTTTTTGAATAATAGTAATATTCGTTAATGAACATTATTACTTGTACTTTAACTACTGTGGATATTCTTATTTGTATTTTCTTAAGAAAGCAATTTGACTTTCAAACATAGATATTCCCAATTTAAGACAAACAATTTGTACCAAACATTGCATATGATTCTCAAATTCAAAATTAGACTACACATTGAAAACATTATGAAACCACGGGTTAAGTGTGAAAAGTCCATTTAATAAGAAGTATTGTTATTCATTGATTACAATTCCCTTAAAATTTATTTTAAAAATACTTTGTGAACCAACTTAAACTTTTTATTAAAATTACTAGGAGCCATTCACTTCAACACTAAAAATGCGTTTAAAATAATTTTGTTAAAATCAACAATTCTTTAAAACTTTTCTATCAAACATTTATTGGTTACATAAATTTTCTTATGGGTTAAAAATATATAAATTTCCAGTATATTAATACAGTTTTGTATTTTCTATATATTTTTATATTCTTACAAAATAAAGGCATTTTTAAAAATTTCGTGTTTTAAGAGTCACATTATGAAGGCATTAAATAATCTAAAATATATAGAAAGTATAGATATTTTCATATCAAATCAAACAAATTATAACAATCCCTCATTCATTCTGACAAAGTAGATATTTGAGTATTCATTTTATTTAAAAATATTCAAAATTTACTGTAATAGAACTTATAAAAACAATTTTTTTATCGTTATGATTTATAGATACATTTTAGCAACAACATAATGAATGATAAAATCTTCAAAAAAAATCCCATATTTCAAATATAAGATAATTCTATTTCAGCAAAATACAAGAAATAAAATAGAACCAAAATGCATATGGCTTACTACAATTAAATTTTATGAAAAAAGTAGTATACCAACTAAAAAATGTTTTTCCGAAATAAATTTAAGCTAGTATACTAATATTATATAAGTATACTAATAATAAATATGTTTAAGTTAGTAAATAATATTTTTTCATTGGGAAAACAGAATCTATGTAGTACCGTAAAAGCAAAATAAAAAGGAACTCATGAGCTTAAAATTTAATGGAAACATTCTTCTGCAAAAACGTTAATAGGAATTTATGAATGCAGATATTAAAATAACAGAAATTGAGTGAAAATAAAAACATGAAATATGAGAAAACCTAAAATATCCCCAATGTTTATGAAATAATATGAAGTTAGGTTAAATGCCTTTGTTTCTTTGTCTTTCCGAATGTTACTAAATTACAAATTTATTTTTCTATTCTTAATAATTTTTATTACAATTCAAAATAAACCCAAATGTGATGACATTACGAAGAATTTGTTAATCATGAATTTATAATAGATGTGATTAATTTATTTTTTGTTTTAAGAAAACATAAGCATATTTTTAATTAAACACACGTATATATAGTAACAGATATAATTTGTGTAAAACAACGTTTTCTGAATCTTTTCTGTTTTTAATATTTTTAGTTGGATATTAATAATCTTTAATCTTATTGGTGTCAATCAAAGAAGTTAATTATTTATTATCAATAATCTATTCTTTTATGTAATTCATGAGATGCATTCGTTAGGTTGTTGATATCTTGCAAGAATCTGTTGTAAAACTGAGCTCACTCAAAATACATTTAAATTATTGGATTTAAAATTTTGAAGTTAAATCAGAGTAAATTTCATGATCTCAATTATCTACTCTTATAATTCTTTATTACATGACTTTGAATTCTTCATTATATTTTTATCTTATTGTTAATAAAATATGAAATATTTATTTATTATGCATTTTAAAAAGAATAGAAAGCAATGAGTATAAACTGTTCTAAACTATAAAATAGAACATGATGTATTTCCAATAAAAACTTTATAAGCAGGAAACTTTTAATATGCATTTCAGTTTTTTTGAAAATTAAAATAAAATACGTAGAAAAGAATAATTTTTTGTGTATTTTCGGTTAAGAAACTTCAATGACATAAAGTTTTTTGTTAATTTTCATTTATTTTTTCTTAAGAAAGTTTCACATAAAAAATTTAAAATATTATTCATTGTATTACTTAAATTATTTAATATGTTATTAAGTACAGCAGTTTATTTACATATAATAAAATTAATACTAACTCAAATAAATTTAAATTATCTGTATAGCTAAAAATACTTACAGTCTGCCGAAAAATTTCACAAGCACCGGTACCACCTCCGAATTTCACTGGAAATGGGTTTCACGTTCCCAGCAAGATTCGATGGCAATTCTATTGTGTATTCATGGTCACTTGCGTAAAAAAGTAGGTGATCTTTTCTCAATATTTTCAGCTGTTGCAGATATTTCCTTCTACAGAGTTTTTCATTCTTGTTTGTTGATAAAATAACGTAACTATTAATTTCCACTACATTCAGCATAGAGAAAAATAACCACAAGAGGCCAATGGCTGGTGTTCTTGGAAACATGGTAAGAAGCGCGCATAGTTTATCCACTGTGTCCACACGTCTCTTAGTAAGGTTGTAAAACGTACCCAGCAAACACAAACTTCCAGCTGAATGCCGTTTCGCTGCTGGCCAAGCTGGTTTTCAGATGGTCACGGTAAGTTGTTCATAGTTGTTCAATGGCTCGTCTCCGGCCATTACGACCACGGTTGAGTGCTGGCCAAAAGAAACCGGCCCGGAGCTGATTGATTTTCACTGTTTATTCTTCATACTGCATGACAGGATATCGTCAATAACTGCGAAGTGTGAAATAGAGGAGATTTTAATGTTGTCTCAGAATGCTAAAAGAAGAGTGAGATAAGTATGTATTTATTATTGTTTTTATCAGGATAGAAATGTTATTTAATCAAGACTCATGTATTTGTTGTTTAATGAAGTATTTAATTCCTTCCTTGAAATATTTTTTAAACTATTGATGACATGCTAACAAGAAAATAACATTCTAACCGTTTTATTTTTTTATGTTTTAGAATATCCCCAAAATAAAAAAAATTATCCAGCACAGAAACATTTTTTCATTCCATTTATGTGTTATATATTATGTTCCTCTATATATTTCTATTAATAAAATCAGAAATTAAATTTTCCAATCCTCATTTTTTTATTTTATTAGGATTCGATTGTTGCAAATCTTAAACCTAATTCTTAGATTTCTTGTTTGTTATGAAGAAAGCTTGCGCAATAAATGACAGACGAAAATTAATGTTTTTAAAATAACTTAATAAAGGATCTTGCAACATTTATTTATATTTATGAGTTCCATATAAACTTTAATCCTTTTGTTTTTAAAATGCTTTCTCAGTTACAAAAACTTTAAAGTCAATTGTATTTTTTGACCCAAATAAACAGTTTATATATTTTTTGTCTTATACAAGTATATTCTTTTCAATCTTGAATACATACTTTGTACAGTCTAAAGAAACTTCTGTTTATGTTCTAAATAATGAAAGTTTTAAAATATGTGATGCATTTAGAACAAAGTATTTATATATTAACCTTTATGATTTGAATTTGATTAAATAAATAATTTAAATTTATCTTACAAAAACTACAATTTTAATAATTATTAAGCTTTATAAGGGAACAATATGATTTTAAATTAATCAATTGCTCCCTTACATCAATTGTTAAAATAAAAATATATTAGAAGTACTTAAAGAATTTATCTGTTTTGAATTTGAGTTAATTCTAATTTTAAAATTCACTACACAATTTTAAAATAATAAATGCTTAAAATATTGCATTTGTCTTAAAATGCTTAAAATATTGCATTTGTAAACTGCTTAAATATATTATATTGTTTTAATATATTAAGCATAATTTGGTTAATATTTCATAATTAGGGTAACTGCCAAACTTGTCAACAGTTTTTAATTGTGTGATTTCCTTTTGAATACATCATGGCAGACATAGACTAAAATCAACAGTTTTGATGGTAGACACTTTTTTATTATTTTTATCAAAATTTTTCCATCAAATGATTAATATGAAATCCAGATCAAATTATTCAAAACACCGCTTGTTATTTAACATGCTAAGTTTTGTATTGCTCATTTTGAGAAAATTTTAATTATTTTATGCAAAAAAAAAAAACAATATGTTTCGATTTTATAATTTCCTTTATCAATTAAACCTTTAATATTTTTCAAATTATTGCATTATCATACAGTTCGTGCTGGTTTCACAAAACTGGCTGAAAATAATTTTCAGAACAAAACTTAGAATTCTTATTTGAAATTTTTAGTAATTCAAGGAAATGTAAGCATATAATATTTTTCTTGTTCTATATTTGTGTTTTGGCCTCTTCCATTTTATTTCGGAAATGTGAATATTCTTTTTGCCAAACAAACAAGTTAGTGTTAACTCTTCCTTATTATGGAAGATTTATCCCATAGTTATTAAGAGTTCAAGAATTTAAAAAGATTTAATTATAATATAAGTGTTATTAAATATTATTCAATAGATTGTTTTATACTTTTAATTATTTTAATGTCTAATTTTTGCTATCTCAATTCTTTAGGTAAGATTGTTAAAATACACAAAAAAATAATTTCGCCTTGTTTCTTTATTCATATATTATTTCTTTATTGACCTCTTGCTGAAAACACATCTGCTAAAAAAATTGCTTTTGTCAATATTTGAATTAAATATATTTTACTGAAAGCTGAACTTTATATATTCCCATGTAATTATTTCATTTTAATCTTGAAAACATTTTTCTATATCCGCCGTGGATCAGTTCAGCATACTTTTTTGTCAATATATAAATACAAAAAAAATATGACACCAAATAACCTTTAATTTTGAATAGATATTTTCCATTAATTTAACTATCTTCACATAGATAACCTGCAGCAAGCGTTGCAAAACTAATTCTATAATCTTGAAAATGTAGGATTCAATTGAAAGCATTATTTTGAATTTTTAAAATCAGGTTTTAGAATCTATTACTCATTTAATTGAAATTTCTTTCAGTTAACTCAATTATTTGTCACTAATTTTATGTCCAAAAATAATTGCCAACTTGAAATTAAACCAAAGTACTTACAGTAGTTAACAAAGCTTTTTCAATATAAAGCAGTGATTTCAGTTTTCCAAAATAAGGTCTCTAATAATAATTTACTTGCTGCTTCTGTTAAACATTTATATTTTTAATTCTAATAATTCCTAACAAAAATAGCTTTCAGAATGTTTTCACTCATTTTTAATAATTGTTAATACAATTATAAAAATTTGTCTTTTTATGCTTGTAATAAGAATTCCAGTTTTTTAAACTTTACATAACAATTTTATTGCCATATTCATTTTGATCTGTTTTTGCTGGTTCATATTTTGTCACTTAATGGTCTCTTTTTGCATACAAGGGCTAATTAGGCTAATAATTTACAATAAAGAGTTAACTTCACCACTAATTTTAAAATTAAGATGAGAATCATAACCATAAATTGTTGAACTTATGTTTAATTACTATAATTATTCCAATTATTAGTTTGTTATGTGTTGATAGTAAATTTAAGTACAGGTTATTTTTTAAGTAAAAATAAGTCTTTTTGTTTCTCTTTATTTTTTAGATATAATTGTAAATATAAATAATAATTTTTACTTGATTTTTACGTATAGTTTGATGCTCAACTGTGTCAGCAACGGTTTGAAAATTGCTTAATGAAATATTATTAAAAAGAAAAATAAAAGTAACTACCAATTTCAAAAACAATCCACTAAACAAATTAGTAAAAAATGATAGCCAAATATAATTTATTTATAATCAAATTATATAAGAAAACGCAAATAATTTAAAAATAAATCTAAACACAGTAATATTTTAATAACTACATTATTAGCTTACTACAGTAAGAGCTAGAAAATCATTTTTCTTTTGACTTGTGAATCTTCTATATAAGTATCTAAATGTTCGTTATCATATTCTCCTACTTTTCTTCCACCTTTTTTCTTAATATTATCATCTATTATGATACAAATTGTCAGACAATTGTCAAGGCAAATTGTCAGACAATAAATACGCAGGTTTGAGTCTGTCGATTTACCTACTCTTTCCATAACTTGGAACTAAAATGACACAGTCCTCAAACAGCCTTCGGACAACCTGTACATGAAGGAAGGCCAGATGTAATGTGGTTGAATATATAGTCTTATTGCATCATGTTTAAGAAAAGCATGACTTAGTTTTTTAGTATTTCAGATAATTGATCTTGTATGACATCGTGTAGCTTTTCCACAAAGTTAGGGTCAAAGAATGAAGAGTTGTAACGTCAAAGATTTCAGTAGGCAGTCAAAGAGTTTCACCGTATACCAACTTAGTAATCGAAACCTTGAAGTCTTCTCAGTAAATAGATTTATCCCATTAGTACTTAAGGGATTGCGTCAACCAAATTAAGGTGCTAAAAGCCTGCGATAGCTTGTTTTGATGGTTGACGTAAGCGTTCAATCATAAATTTTTGGATTGTATGCAGAAGTTTGATGGATCTGAATACCAAATACATGCAAAATCTCAAAACAGTGAAGATAAGTTGTTTTCCAAAGTCGCTAGTCATATGAATTAGTGTACCGAACAATGGTATCTATTGAAAAATAAATGTATATTGGTTGTATAATGGTAGGTAAGAGATGTAACCACAAATTTCCTAAAAAAATAATCTTTTTATTTATTATTACAAAGTCCTCGCATTTCATGCAATAAATAAATGTATATATATATTTAAAATACTGAGAAATAAGTCTTGGAGTTAAGTTTTAATTTTTTTTTTATTTCTGAAACCTAGAGTAGCTTGAAAAGTCCAATTTTAAGACTGAATACAGCTTTACTGTAGGCAAAATAAATTAAACATCTTTCACAAGTTTAAATACTTAGCATAAAAGGAAGCTAGTAAATAACTAAACTTGATTTTTTCCAACTTCAGTGATATTAGCTACATTAAATTAATTTTAAAACTAACTAGTTTAAAAAGAATTTGAACACTCGATCCTTATTTATCTACCTCATATGATTCGCTTTTAGCTATAATAAGTATAAATAGAGGGAAGAAAGACATTAGTGACTAATGAGAACAAAACTAAATCACTCATTCGATGTAGCAGGCTTCCGCTTTAATCACAGCCGGAATGGAAGAAGATAAAAAAAAAACTTCAACTTTTGAGCATAGTTCTATGCCCAAAGGTCAACAGTTCTCGAGTAATTAGCACACTATATTTTTATTTATTACATATTTAAATATTTAAAAAAGTACAAATAAAAATTAAAAAAAAGTGAAAATAAAAATAAAAAAAAAAGTACAAATAAAAAAAAAAGTAAATATGACACACACAGGGGTATTTTAAAAACTGGACATAATATATGTAAAAAAAATGAAGTTCGACATTCCCAAAGAGAAAAACAAAGAATTTTTCTGAGTTAAATATTGCGTCAAGCCATATACACTTTCATTTTTCAATAAATATCAATACATAAATAAATGATTAATATGCTTAATAGTAATATTCATAAAAATAATTTTATTTTAAATAGCGTTTATTTTTACTTTCATATTTACTGGTACTGTTATTCATCTTTTAGTGTACTTTTTAACATTATTTCATATATAATTTAAAAAATATCTGCTGTAATAAAAATTAATCAATCTCTAATATAATATCACAACATAACTAATGTAATATAACAAATAGCTAATAAGTACAATATAACAAATTGTTAATATAATATCTCATCATTTTAAATGAAAGGCGTCACATTTGGCATGCTTCTTCGATGATGATTTCTATAATACAATATATACAGTTTCGTGGAAACAGAATAAAGCATTTTGAAATATGTGTTTCTATATATAGCGAGGATCAAAACATATTTTCTTTCCATGGAATTCTAATTTCATGATTCCTGTAATAAGTTTCTAATTTGGCATGAGGTCCTGTTAAAGATATTCTCATTATATGAAGGATGGAACTAGAAACTTTGTATCGGCGATTATCGCAAGAATATAGAAGTTTGGATTAGCGAAATCTTTTGCTCTCATCGTTGTGAAGAGATTGCATCGGAACACTTTTATGATTTCTATAACACGGGATCCTGTGTCGTTCGATAGATTTCCTACAACAATATTTTTTGCAAACAAAATTGTATAGAACGAGAGCATGTCATTCTGAGAGATTTGTTTCTTTTGTATATATGGCGAGTGGATCTCGAAAACTTGAAGTTAGTGATAAATCGCAAGGAGAAATTCGTTTTCTATTAGAGATGTGATAATATGTGCAACTCAAAATCATTTGTTTTCCTCAAAGAAAAAGAAAGTTGTGGAATTTGACATGCTCTGATGATTTCTGTTATTAAAAGAATCCTGAAATAGGAAATTGAGATTAGCGATAAATAGCATGATATGTGTTTCTATTAGATTACGAAATCTTCAATAGTAAAATCTTTTCATTCAAATATTTCAAGAATGATTATTTGTGTATGTTAAAAAAATGGGACAAATGACAGAAATATAAAATGGGACAATTTTTAAAAAAAAAATGATTTTGAAGCAGCAATATTATAATAGAATAAGATTAGAAAAAGTTGGAAACATTGAAGTTTCAAAGTGTTTTCCACTAGTAATACGAATTGGTATACCGGACAGCACTATCCAGTGAAAATAAATGCCTTAGCAACTGTCTCTGAAGGTATATCAGGAAAAGGAATGACTCCAGGACAGCGAGTAAAACAATACACAACTGTTATAAGCAGTAAGTGAAACCATGGCAAATTGGCAAGAGGTGAACACGGTAAATATGTATATGCTTAAGTACATAATTATTAACCTTGTTTTGTACTGCCGAGTCTCGGGTAGTACAAAACACCGTAAGGTGCTACAGTATACGTGTGGACCTTTATGCATCGAAATTCTACACATGCACGACACCTTAATTTTACATATTTGTCTATATTTGGCTGGGCTTAAAGAAATGAAATAAGCTTTGTTGTCGCTCGAATGTAAGATTTGACATTCCATGAATGTTCTAAAAAAAAGTTATGAAAAGTGGAAAGCACGATAAGTGAGATTTTTGCAGATGAATTACCACAAATTATAAGCTTAGTATAGCACAAATTTAGCTTCTAATAGGGAATTTCTTTGCTAACAAATTTTGCGAAGTTTTTGCTAATATCACCTCTAAATCATGATCAGCTACCTATGCGTCAGTAGAAAATTGCACTTCGACCATAAAAGGGATACTAATTTCTGCCTTGGAAAAAGCATCAGTAATAAAATAGTTTTCCCTTGGCACATAGTTTGTCAGCGAAAAACTGCTACATGAAATACAGTTGCCTCAAACGTCGAGGGGGAAATTTCAAAATCATTTCCAGCAAATACAAAATACAGAGGCTTTTGATTTGTGTAAATGATATACGGTCGCATTTCAAGCATATATCTAAAATGTACAATGGAAAAATATATATACCAAAGGTTCACTATTTTTACTGCGTCGTTAACCTTCCAGCAGGCGTGGCCATCACACCTACATGAAAGGTAGCGCGTATCTCCCACATACGCTGTAGTAAAATGCAAATTTTCAAAAATGTGACTGTCCATATTATATTGAAAATAACTTATGATTAATAACTGATTTAAGCATTTTTTACTTAAAAAGAGGCGGAACAAATGTAAGCATAAATTGTAATAATATGAAATGACCACAGATTAACTGAATTGATTTAAAAATAATATAAATAGAATTGCAGATGTTTTGACAGAATAATTTTCATATAAAATATAAAAGTGCAAAAAGTAATACAGAATTTATGTATATAAAGGAAAAAAGTAATTGGTATTTAGATATGAAAAGAAAGAAAACAGTTTCAATGTTATTATATTGAAGCGTTGCAATTTGACCAAATGTCTTTAGTGCGATCCAAACATAAATTTCTGCCAAGTTCCACAACTGAACCTTGTTATTCTAGTCTGCTATTCTCTTTAGCTTTTTTTTTCCCTGACATCATTTTAATCATCGAAGAGCGCAACTCCTTCAAAACGACGACAGCCAGAGTTTGCATCTTTTTTTTTTTTTTTTTTTCCTGACATCATTTTAATAATCGAAGAGCGCAACTCCTTCAAAACGACGACAGCAAAATATTTCGCGAATACTCTTCGCAGAACCTCATGTTGTTTTGTAAATATATGACTCTTATTTCATATGTACCAAAATGTAATAACAATGTTATTTTGATTTCAAGACTTGATGACGATTTAGAAATCGATGAAGACACAGGGGATTTAGAAAACCATCGATTATTACCCAGCAAACACAAACATGCTGGGTATTCATCGAGCCACTGCTGCGAGCCGTTTTGAACTTATTTAAAATTTCACAAAATTCGGATATACGATATATATATATACATTTAACCAAAGGATAAAAACTTGTCAATGTTTAACAGCTGGAACTAAGAGATGTACGTGGAACAGAGTTTTGCATATATATATATATATATATATATATATATATATATATATATATATATGTCTGTGTGTATTACATAAAATCACTTTTCACTAATTTGTTCTGATTATTTTTGAAATTATACGTAAAAATGTATATTATTTATAATAA
>JAPDSC010036855.1:0-28643 GCA_026290005.1 Latrodectus geometricus
CACAGTATGCATGTCTTTACATATAGTGGTTCGGATAAACGGCAGTAGTTATTTCCCTCAGTCGGTAGTTTACACTGCCATGCTTCGATCAATTCTGCTTGAAACGATAACCGATTAATCAGGCAGTTCATGTGTACTGTAGGCAATAAATCTACTGTAGAAGGAACACAAAAATGTGAAAATATGTCATTGATTTTGTCTTATGATGAGTGTTGAAGGAGTAGAAACAAAATTTTAATTCAAGTTCTTTAAAAGGTAGTTTTTTTTCACATGATATACAGTTAGTAAGTAAAGTTGCAACCACTTGTAATGCTGTGAAATATGGATCATCTGCAAATCCATCGTGATATTTTTATGTTGCAAATCTTACTCAATTTTAATTAATCCTTTTTGACTGCCTGTATGACGTCAAACAGAGCATTATAAGTATATTACAACAAAAACCAAATTTTAGTCGCACATTTGACGTATGATAATTAGATATCATGCCATATGATTAATAAAGCCAATATTTCCTTCCGTTACTGTGTAAATATGTTTTTAAAATAGCTGAAAATAATGACTCAATACTTATTTATTTGTTATTAGCGGAATAATATTCTACTGATAAACTGATTTCCAGAAGTTAAGCAACAAATTGAAAAATCGCAATGAATCAGGTAAAAGTAGTTCGAAAATCTTAAAATTTGTCTATATTAATAAATAAAAATTAACTGTATCGAGTAGCGATAATCAAAAAAGGGACTCAGCAGTTGCCTTATGTAACTACGCGATAGAAATTAAAATGGCAGTTTCCTTGGGAACGGAGAATAAATTAAACAATTTCGAGACAGCCAAAGTGTAAAAATGAGTCTGAGATACAATTTTTCAGTTCATTTACATAATAAAACAATGGGTCGACTCAAAACTGGTCAACGACAGCCTGACATTGAAAGAGGTATAAGCTTTGACTGTTCTGGGGTAGGCTAATTATACAACCAGTTTCCAAGGATCTCATAAACCTCTCTGAGGTAAACCAAGAACTGCAACTTCTGCGTCTGATCGGTTCTTGCGACATAATCTATGTCGTAACAGGACTAAAACTCTATCTTATTTCAGATCTCCACTTATTTCTGTGAAAGGATAGACAGTATCAGCCACAAAAGTGCGCAGAAAGCTTCATGCTTGAGGTTTGTATGCTAGGAGACTAGTATTGGCTCTATTACCTATCCCCATAGGAGAGAGAATTTTAATTGGGCCCGTAATCATGTAAACTGGACTGCAAATCAGTGGAGATCTGTAATGTTCACATATGAGTCTATATGAGTTTACAGAATGATTTTCTAAATGTTTACATATGGAAAAAAGCAAACACTTGATATCGTCCTGCTAACAAAGGCAAAGGAACACCTATGCAATAGTTAGTGTTTTTGTATGGAATGAATATTTTTAGGTGGAAGCAAAGATTTCTATGTGCTGTCAAATGGAATTCTTAATTCTCAAAGGTACAAAGATGTCATACTAGATCACATTGTTTGTCCATATGATTATGCAATTGCTGATAAATATATTTTACAGATTGATAAAACAAATTCTCACACCACTTACCTCATTCAACAATATCTTGAAGAAAAAAATATAGTCAACATGGAATGGCCATCATGTTCAATCGAACTTGAAAGCTTATATAGAAGGCTTTAGTGTATTTCTAGTCTCCAATCCACTCCTCAAACCCTACATGAGCTAAGAACTGCTTTATGTCAGCAACAGGTAAACTTATTCAATTGAAGACATAATGAAAACAGCAATAATCATTGAGACAGCACTGTCAGCCCTTCATTACTGTTTAATGTAATCATAACCCCTAGAAAAATATTTTTGTATACATAATTGGCGTGTCCAAAAATTCAGGACATTTTATAATACTGGTATGCCTTAAAATATAAACTTTATATGTAACCTTTTCTTCTGTTTTTTTAGTTACATTTAGTATAGTAAAAATTATCACCATATTCAGTCAAATTTGCTTGACTATTATTCCAGTTTGTTACTTCATTTTTGGAAACCACAGTATTTTAACTCAATTAAGCAGCGTGTTTTTTAATATCTTAACTATTACAAATGCTTAAATTATTGAGGGCACACTAGTAAAACGCATATACAAATTATTTCTTAACACCAGTTTATCTGTTTCTTAGGACTCATCAAAACATTTCCACTCGTAATTTATGCTGTATTTTTTTATTTAAATTTAGTAACTGTATGCGTCTGATATTAATAATTAGAATGCTTCGCCAATTTTTTACTCAGAGTTATTTTTAGACATGTTCAAATCAAATCCAATATCAGTCAGCATTTATATCTTTCCCTCAAGAATTCAGACTGCGATTGCAATAAACGGAAATGAATAATTCAGTAACAATAAGCTATGCTTTCTTCGGGTTACTGTAATATACAAATCTGATATTAATTTTGGAAAACCAGTAATTTTTCTACGAGAGTTCACAAGTCTCTTAAAAAGCTAAACTACAAATCTTTTTAGCAGAACTTAGACAAAATATGCAAAATGTATAGAGAATACATAATATATTAATACACAATTATATCGCAAAATTATATAATACATATAAGTTCCATGAAACATACAGTAAATTTAAAAAATAACATTTTTATGCGTTAAACTTCGTGGAAGAAAAAAAAATTAGTTATGATATCAATATATTGCAAAATTTGAGAATATATTAAAAGTATTATATCTTTTATGGAAGTAATTCTCCTAACGGCGCTAATACTTGGTTTTTCAAATATAAAAAAATTTTGACGTTTCCAGGACTAAAATATGCATAAGTTTATAGAACTGAAAGTAGAAGTAAAGTATATACTGTAGGACAACACTTATTTCTATAAATGAAAACATTTTCATATAAAGAATTATAAATATATCATCATTTGCTATGAGATAATTTGTTATTTAATAAAAATATTTTTCCATTCAAATTTGACTATCGATGAAATGTTTCTTAATAATATATTCAGTGCATGTTTTCTATATAAAAGTGAACTGCCAACAGCAGTAATATAATTATTTCTTTCCACAGAAACCAATGGAAAATCAACCGATACAATTTCTTGGATTTTGCTGTTCCTAACATTCACCATACTTTGAAGCCATGAAATGTCGACGTTACGCATACAGTATTTTTCACGAAGGCAATCAAATGTATAATACATAGAAAAGTTAAATCTAAGGTACTTTTCCAATGCATATTTTAACCTGTATCCAGTTGCAGATTATTGAATTGTTAAAAATGCAAATTATAACACTATTACGAACTAATATGGTTGATGTAATATACTAAGATCAAAGTGCGTTAATTTGAACGATCATTTTAAAAGAAATAATAACATACGTATGCATAGGAAAATGCATTGAAATTGCGAAATGAATGTTAATTTTTATGACATTTAAGGCACTAATATTTGTTTCTTTTTTATTGGAAATGCTGAGGAAAATTGTTTAAAATGATGACGAATTTTCTCATATACATATTATATGTTTTCTTCACTGATTTCCGAGAAACAAGAACTATTTCAGTATTATTGATTTGTTGAAAGATTAAAACTAAAATAGAAATTCTTAAAAGATTTAATTACTTTATACTAACAAATATAATTTATTACGTAAATTTAATACTGAACATGAAAGTTATACACATATACATCAATTATTGAAAAACTTTAACCTTAAAGATAAAATTACAAGCAAATTATACATTCCAGAATCAAATATTTCTAAAACTTAATTATTTACCTGGAAGTTCTCAATAGTTTTTATATACTTCAATTTCATGGAGAAAAACGTAATATCATATAAATAACTTTATATTCTTTTGATGAGTTTTCCATAAAAATCATTTTATGGTGGCAAATTTTACGTAAACAATTTTGCCTTGTACCAAAAAATGAAAATAAAAATTTAATATTAGAATTTACTGGATGTCATTTTAAACATTCATTATACTAAGCGCTTACTTGATTTTCTAAAATTAATATGCATCTATAATATTTTTTTCTTTTGTTAAAATACTTCCAGAGATAAAATTTCAAATCATATCACAAGATATTACAGGAAAAAAAAAAAAGCTAAAATATATGTTGTAAATTTTAAATGTAATCACACGTTTTATTTGAATTTTTATTTAAGTGACACCTATAATTTCTATTTAAGCAATTACATATATTGGAGTTTCAAAATATGAAAAAATGACAAGAAGATATTTATGTGTATGTAACAAATGGTTGGATACTGGCAATCATTATGAATTTCACTGTTTTTAAGCACATTAAAATGAGTTAATTTAATTTTTGAAACAAATATTACATGTATATATGAATAAAAATAAAATAAAATAAATATATATTAGTTTCAACTTTAATTTGTGTACTTACACAAACACGATACAAAATAAAATTCCAAAAAGCAAAACAAATTCATATAAGCTACAACAGAACAATAATATACAAAGAGATAGTAATTAAAACACACACATAAATACTGGGTACTTTGATAACAAAAATACATTTCGTATGCAGTGGTTATGCATACACAAGGAGGAATTTAGGCATATTTGATTGTGAAAAAATCATCAGGACCTGAAGAATGAATCCTTCCATTTGGAGAAGTAGTACTAACTCGGATTTTTAAACCCTAGGTGTGCCATGAGAATGTCAATCTGGTAAAATCATTCAAGCCCCAGGGGCGTCTGTCTCCAACAGCAGTTTGTAGTTGACAGAGGTCGTTGTCCGCTAGCTGGCTGGAATAACAGCAGATAGACGGCCAACAGAATAAAGAAACAAAAGTATTTAAATATAGAGTAAAGAAACATATAAGCTGCCACACCATTCATAGCTGGAGTTCACAGAAGATTAGCGGAAGGACGTCACTTTTCAGAGCGAGATATCCTGGGGACGATACCAGCTGTTGTTGAACAATGGACGAGTGCGTTAATTACGCATTTCTGCATAAACGTCAGTAAGGTTGGGTGCTTCAGAGCTTTCTAGGTATTCTTCCTTGTGACTCATTAATTCTCTCTCTCTATCTTTATCAACTCACTATCTACGAAAATACCTCTCAAAAGGCAATTTACTCTGAGGGCATTAATTTCCTTTCATCAATTTTAGGATGTTAGGCTATCCTATACACGTTATCAAAATTGCCGCATCTTACAAAACCATCCTTTTTCAATGGAATGCACGAATCATCCTCCCACGAGAGTCCCTCTTCTGACAGTAGAAAATGGCTAATATCTGTTCCACCATGTAGCTTACACTTTGCACGTACTCTGCAAACACAAATAACCAAAGTGAATCACTGCAGGCAATAATTTTGTCTATTTCGACTGCCCATTAACATTGTTCCCGTGCTCGTTTCGTTCTGTTTAGGGTAGCCAGTATAAAGACTCTTATTAAAAAGAATTCTGTGTGCCGATGAGAGGAAATGCTTTTGTATTGTGTGCTTGTTTTGACACGACATAGAGGATAACTGAAGGCCGTTGGAAGAAATTTTAATATCCTCATAGCAAATTATCATCTGGGAGGACTTTACACGGATAGAGAGTCGTATTCACGTGTCGCAAGGGGAGATACCTGGAAAACTCCCAAGAACCCACCTGGATTGACATGCATACAGAAATCAGAAGCGTAACATCCATTTTTCATTGTTTAACAGTGGCTAAGATAGAACACAGTATCTTATACTCTGAAAAGTGCTTTCCTACAACTAAATCACAGTGAGGCTGTTGTGTGGTTGTTTATGTGTTACTCTATGCACCAACCTTAAATAGTCAGGAAATATATTGCACTGTTGGTCCTTTATCCATTGTTATAATTTGGGCTAGCCTCCAATGACTTCAGCCATTTACAAGGTATTGATAGCTGCAGTTGACCATGATAAGAATTGTTTTTCTGCAATCAATCTACTCATGATACACCCTTGGCACAGTAATGCATGAAAAACAGAAAGTCTATACTACTTCAGACATAGAGTGAGCTATTCATCAATCCATGATAATTTGGAGATGATAAAAAAATATTAACATTCCTGCTCATGCCCATTTTGTTTTTGAAGTCTACGGATACCAAGAGAAGTCTTTTTTATTTTGTGAAACTGATAATTATGCCTTTTGAAAAAAAATTTCAGATTTGCACTCAGTTAAAAATTCACATCATTATAACTATCTTTAATTGAGTAAGTTAAATTTTCAATTTATTCATTCTTTTGTGGAAAAGTTCATGCAATTTTTGGCATTATCATCCTTAAAAAGAAGTTTGCTCCAATGGCAACTCGAAACAGATTCACATTGGGAAGGATCACCTCCTTACAATAATGATCACTGGTTACACTACCTATGTCGAAAACTGTCTCGTTCAGCATAATACCTCCCCGACGAGCATTACAGGAACATTGTAAATGTCTCTTTCCGTGATGTTTCCATAGTTTTAAAGACTTTCCAAAGCTCGCGAGACGATACTTTTATTTGTTCCGAACTCTTCGGCTACAATGGTCACACTTATGAACTCAAATATCGCTACATATGATTATTTGTCAAACAACAAGTAGATATTTCTTGGTAGGGGATATGCCCTTCCTTACTGCAATGTTTTTTTCGCACTGTCTCTCCACATACTGCACCAAGTTGTATGACGTTCTTGACATAATATTGCCCATCCCTCAATCATCATTTGTTTCAGTTCCCACCCTTCAATCATATCAAATATTGCCTATCCCTCAATCATCATTCCAACCACACCAAACGACACTTTTGTTGATTTCAAACTCTTCAGCTACACTGGCAACACTACGACTCTCTTTTTCCAGCTTTCTGATCATTCTTCCACGGTTGAAATCCTATAAGTAATTTCTTCTAGTGAAAGAACTCAATTTTTTAAAATCTTTTTAATTGCATCTCGGTCTTTATTTTTATAACTCTTCAGCTGCGAGCGCAAACTACAAGAGTTTCGCGTACGTTCGTGTCACCTGTGAAGTTTTGTTCCTGACATTTGCATCCGCGTTATTTTTTTACTGAATAGCATGTTCATTGTAATTATCGCAAAAGACTCTTTTCTGCAATTTTATGAGTATCTACTTAAAATGTAGATTGTGGCTTAAATTCATTAGCAACAATGTACATTCTAAGTATTGTTGCCAGAATATACATTAGATATTTTTTGTTTACAGCCTATCACCAAAATAAACAAAAACTCAGAGAACTAAAAAAATATCCTGGCTGTATTATAGCTTAACAGTAAAAACATGAGGTCTTACTATTTAGCACACAAAAGTTTATACATTACAATATAATTTAATTAACAGCTTCTCAAAGTGAAATTTCTGTAGATGCTCACGAAATAAGGTCCAATATAAATTAATATAAGACAAATTGAATGAAGTGTGTAATGATTGAAAATTCATTTTAGTTTAGAAATTATAAAATACTGAATTTTGCACTCTCATTCTAGTGTCTTTCCTAGAAGCTATGTATTGGGAATGGCGAAAACACATTCGTTGAAGGAAAAACAAAATATTTTAGCCAAAATCAAAAAAAAATAGTAAATATCGTTTATTTCTAAAAAATTTATGCGGGAATGTAGAAAGAAAAATGGATATGATGCCGTAAATATTTTTTCTCCACCGTTGGGAACAACGGTAACACATAAACGAAAATTTTAAACAAAGGAAAAAAACCACTATTTCTTTCTTGAAGTGAGAAGAATTCTGAAGGGGAATGTTCATTGCTTAAATTACTTACATTGTGGTATAAGTAATTTTACAGGAAGCTCAAAGCGTTAATTATGTTTTAAATTAATTGCAAATCCTGTAATCACAATTTCGAAAAGAAACTTTGTTTTTATTTTAAATTGACCAGAGACCGAAATCCTTATATAAGTTTCATTTCGTTCCATACATATGCTCTCAATTTAATATCGGGCGAAATTTTGTCAAGCAGAAAAAGAATTTTCTTTATATAGATACGCAGAAAAGGTTTGAAACCATGGCCAACTTTTATTGAAAATTTCAAGTTTACAAAATGCAGGTAGAATTAACTGTTGAAAAAAAATGTTTTATAAAAAACGTATAAAACAGTTTAAACATTTATTTTTATAGAAAATTATCAAAAATTTTGCACGAAATATTTTTGATATTTTGTTTTGGATTGCGTTTAAAAAGATAACCGTATTAAGATTATTTAGCATATTAAACTGTTAAAGTTTTATGGTGGAATGGTTTATCTCATGTCTATTCTGAAAAGATAAAATGTGAATATTAGTACACTTCTTAACCCCTTGAAATACAATGACGAGTTAGACTCGTCATTCATTTCATCGGCAATTGGAGACTTTGACGAGTATTACTCATCATTGTATATCAAGAGAGATGGATTTTATGCATCAGAGTGATTTATAAAAATCAAATTCCATGATGGGGAATGCACTCTTTCTTAACATCTACTCTTTTAAGTTGAGCGAAAAATAATTTATATTTATCAGTCGCCTTGAGCTCCATTTAATTTCTATGTCAAGGGGTTAATTTGCTTATCGGAAGGACTTTTAATAGACAGTGAGCCGTATTCACGTATCGCAAGAGAGGCAACCCAGAAAATTTCCGAGCACCCACTACGATAGATGTTTATTCATAAAGCAGAAGTGCTACATCCCTCTCCTAGTGATCAGCAATGACCAAGATCAAACCCAGGACTTTATGCTCCGAAGAACACTGTCCTGTCACTAGAGATTCAAGGGAGGAAACTTGGAAATGAAAATAGAAGTGCAATATCCAAAAACAAAGTTAATTAACATGCATATAACTGTTTGAGTGAACTTCAAGAGAGTCAAACTGAAATTAAAATTGTTCCTATTTATAATTTGTTTTTAAATTTTACTAAAACATGTGGTCAGAGGCAATTACAACAAACAATGTATTTCAAATAAAAAGGCAGATTTTTGACAGAAAATTTGTGAGATACAAGGAATGCATACATATGAGTATATATTTCTTGTATCTTAGATATTTTACTTCTTTGAAACTATTTATTAACTACATTTTCTGTTTCAAAAACAAAATAACACAAACGCAAATTATAATAAAAATTGATATATTGCCGCTTAAATCAATTTTAAACAGTATTAAAATTTCTACCTTAAACAATTCAGATGTTTTAAAGGGCCGTGGTGGCCTAGTTGGTTATGGTGTCGTTCTCGTTACCAAAAGGTGGTAAGTTCGAATCCCGGCTTAGCCGAAGATTCGTCGTGTTCACTAATGGCAACTGGGGCACATAAACTATATAGGGTCTCAATGCCCTCCATGTTCACATTACAAATTAACACCTCTGGGGGTGGTTGGAGCCAGGCTTTGGGTCTACATTGATTTCAATCTCTAAAATTGGAAGATTCAGATGGTGCTGCCATCTATGAACAAAAGATCGTACTTCCACCTTCGTATGAGGTGCTCTATTCAAAACGAAGACGCTCTCTTTAACTTCATTCGCCTAGTCTCTGACAGGCGAGCTTGGTGCTGCCAAGTCTCATAAGAATCAACAATAACAGTAGTTTTAATTTTTCAGTAGATATCCTTTCTGAAGCTAATGAAAATTCAAATAAATTTCTCCAAGATAAAACAAATAATTTTTAGTTACAAATTAAAAACTCAGTTACAAATTAAATTACAGTGTCACAGCTTTGGTTTTCTTTTTTTATCGTATATTTTAAATAAAAATTTGCATTTGAATTCGATACACAACTTCGAATTTGAATGCAAGTTTTTATTCAAATTGTTCCTTTGGGAGGACGTGTGAAATTCAAAAGCACCTTGAGATAATATCCAGTCATTTCTTCCTCCACCCCTCTTTGGGATTCAAGAAAAAGGAAGTAGGATATACATCCAGACCTTGTGGCCTGTATTGTAGAGAGGAAACCACTCTGTAATAACAAGTTTTGTTTTGGCTTCCTAAACCATATTTTATAGGATTGTTATATGATTTTGAGATGTCAGTCTCATCATGAATAATGAAATAATTATTTTGGCTTCTTAAGCAGTCTTACATATATGCATTTTTAGTATTGAAGATGTCAGTCTCTACATTAATGATTAGTTAATTGTTTGGGATATACTTTAGCCAGCTTTACATGTAAATTATGAGTGTAAGAACCAGTCTCATAAATGCATCTACTGGCTTCGCAAACCATATTTGATTTTAAATATTTGTTTTGTTTTGTAATGCTTTGAAAATTAAAATTAGAATAAGTAATTTTGTTTGGGATTATTCCTCCTAAATCTACACGAATTGATTTACAAATAGATTACTATTTTGAAATAGGAGGAGGAAAGTTTAGTTAATTCAAACAAAATAAATTATATAAAATTTATAAGATTGTACATCAACAAATAATATTACAATTTTTATTAAATTTAGCATCTTTTTTACATGTTTAAAAAATTGTATAAATTACTATCATGTCTTATAAGCATGGTCTTTTATTACTGATATAAGTTCATCTCGTAAGTGTAGTTTAAAATTTTCATACCAATGAACAATTTCAATCCTCCTTTTAAACTTATCTTCATTTGTCATTTTTAGCTCCTGTTTTATCAAATCTGGAAGTTGACCCCAATCATTTATGTAAATAACAGGAGCATTTAAAGATTTTAACAAGCGAAGTGGAGATGGAGCCAATATAGACTCTTTCTTTTTAGAACCTCCACATACTCCAGGAGTCATCACATTTTCCACCACAGGCACAGATCCAAAAGACATTGCTTCATATATACGATAACATTCTGTATTCATTCCTACTGGATTCAATGTTAAATCACTAAGTTTAAGACTCTGTATGTACAGATTCAATGAATTTTTAGTTTCATGGGGCTGCCACCTAAAAGAGAAAGCAAATTATCAGCTAAAGATATTAAGAATATTGAATTAAAACATGTTGGAAGTCACAGAATTTAAAAAGAATTTGCATTTATTTACAGTAAAATTATATTGAAACAATGAAATAAATTTTTAAGAAAACAAATGTTTCTGGTTTTACTAAATTGAATATATTTTAGTTTTTATCAGACCATTTTCAATAGCAATTTATGAATCTGGAATGTAACATAAATAGCTAAAACAAAAATCCACATACAATTTTAAATACTGTTGGAAGATATAGTTATCTATTTAAACAAGGAAGCGTTCATAAAATTTGAACTCCCATTGATTTAGAACTCTGACATAGTAAAAAAATAAAACACTATCAAACCCACACTATTGCTTCATTCCTATCAGTTACATTTCGAATCATATAACTTTTCCTTGAGATGAAAAGTATGTATATTCCTTAAAAGTAATATTACAACAATATTTATAAAAAAAATTATATATATGAAAAATTTACCAAACTTGGTTAAATTGATTAATACTTGTATTTTGTAAACAAAAAAAAAAATGATAAAACTAAGACTATTAAAAAATAAATATGACAACTAATACAATAAAACTATAACAGAATGATAAATCCTTGTATATTTCAGATCAATATGCCAACGCAGTAAAATATGAAAAAAATCATCTATTCCCCAGCTTCTCAGGCGTGGAATACTTACTGAAGAGTTATCATAAAAAGCCTTATAAAACATTTAACAAAACAAATAATAATTAAGCCAAGCTATGCTTTAAGTGGTATCTCAATTATTATATATTTATGAAAATTTGAATCAAAATAAAGGCTTGCCAAATATTTTCATACATAAGCTGTGGGCTTTTGACACTTTTTGTAGACTAAAATTACATACAGATTTACAAAACTTCTAAAAAAACACAAGAATTTAATGGCTAGTATCACCAAATGCAACACCTATTGCTAAAATTTATATTTCTTAAGTTCATGGAAAACATAACTTGAAATGAAATGAGCCATTCTTTTTGAGATAATAAATTGTTTTATTTCTAAAATTGGGGATTATTACAGGTGTACTGCATCTTTGTCAAACTGAACTGTGATTTCAAGAAGACTACAATTCTGTAAAAGAACCAAAACATGCACAAAATAATGATATACAAAAATAATTACCTTATTAAAAAACTAAAAATAAATTAACCATTTAAATCACATTTTTCATCATTTTGAATGCAACTTTTAAGTTATAAGGAAAAAAAGCATCACACAATTCTTCTATGTCTATACCTAAATATGAGCTTCTTAATAATTGTAAAATTCTCTCATTCATTGGAATGAACAAGATTACTTCCAATACTTCCTTTATAATAATTTTTTCACACACAAATCACTTGTTGCCACACATGCTGTTAAAGATGCAGCACATTTTAAAACTTGCGGCATAATTTCAGAAAGAATAGCCATCCATGCATCTTTCATTCACTATATGACTGTTATTAAATAAACCTTTTTTTACTGCCCTTTTTTTATTATGACCTTATCTACATTCATCCATTACATGCAGTTAGATGTAAGTCTACCATTAAGTGGCTTGTTCAGGCAAATAACTCATGATTTAAGCACAGATATCAGTCATGACAATATTAAAGTTCTATTTCCTTTTTATGGATCTCCTTCACTTTATCTACATGATGCACCCTGAACTATAAATTATCATGGAGAGTTTATAAAACATAATGCTTTTCCTTCAGTTTTATATTATCGCAAGAAATCAAAGTCGCCAAACTTTTTTAAGTATACATCATAACAAACTTGAAAATTTTACATCCTTAGGCATCTTCATTTGTTTGTAAATAATTATAAGTCAGTGTGCCCACCAACAAAAGAAGTAAATTTCATGATCTTAAGAAAATGTTTTAAGAAATTATAGTATTGAAAGCATACTTTGGCAGTAAATCAAAGTGGAATTTTATCCACATCTACATACAAATCATGTTCGTTTCATAGATTAATCATGTCATTAAAAAACATCAACTCTGAAAAGATTTTTTTATAAAAGTATAATGCAAACAATTAAACAAATATTACACTCAATCCTTAAACAACTACACTTGTCTACGGAAACAATGAAATTTATTATTTTGCTAAGAATAAACTTAGGTTTAATCATAAATTTGATCAAATTTAGCATCCTGATTTGGATAGGTGTCATGGCTAGATTTAAATTATATATATTAATGAATTTTCAATCCACACAGCAAGTTTTATAATCACTCCAAAAAAGCATAATTTTAAGAACTAAATGTAATCTATTTGTATTTTAATAATTGCCAATTCTAGGACTTTTTTTCACCTCATGCATATTTGTATTTTCATTTTTAAAGAAATACTAACAGAGAATGTAGTTAGAATTTTCAACATATATGATTAGTTTTAAATTTAATCTATTTCTTTCTCCCACACATCTTTCAAACAAAAAATAAAACAGTATACAGAATAGAAGACTAAACTATTACAACATATAATATATAAAACAGAAAATAAATGGAAAACAATAAGCTAGCTAGAGATAGGGTTAAAAGAGTTATAATTATTAACACTGGTATATGGGATTCAACTTAAAAGTAACTTGATTGGGAAAAAAATCAATTTTACCAACTTGAAATTCTTATTTTAAACTACATACAAATTTAGGATTTTGGGTTGAAGGAAAATTGGTGGAAATCTTATACATACAGTGTATATTGAAATATATTTTTGGTTTAGGGAAATTAATAAATAAGATAAAATTATTTTTCATTCAAGTCAACTAATAAACTATGAAACTAGTTAAAGTATAAAAATGATGTAAATAGCATGATTACTGAATGGAAGACAGAATCGAAGGCTGAAGTATTCATCAGGACATTGAACAATTAATTAACAGATTGCTGCAAAGTACCACAACAGTAATGCCAAATAATGTTCATGATTTTATAGAAAAATAATCCAGGTTATAATAAGCAAAATACCAAGACTTATTAAATAAGACTACAACAAAGCTATTTTCTGATATTCATAATGCCGGAGGAAAAACGCTTTACAGATTCCAAAATGAAAATATAAGTGAAAACTTATCCCGATTTCATGTTAAGTCCAATTTAATATTTGTAAGAAAGTCATTTAATTGGCTAGAATGTTTGTTCATAGTGAATGGGTAAAAGAACTTAGAAACAAAAATGTGCTATAATATTAAAAATATCTTAATTTCTAATACTTATGCATTGTGGACAACCTAACAATGCATAGTGGGCAGACTAATAGTCTATAGTTGTTGTAAAGCATTTTAGTGTTACATCAAATAATTGTTTACCTATTATTTTACATTGGATTTCTGCTGAGTTTTGTAATCACAGCTCTGTTTGCTTATATTTCTATATATATATTATATCTATCATGAAAGCTGGAACAAATATTTTTGGGTGATAGAGCGCAGGTTGATTGCTATATTAGAATGAATATAATGATTGCGCAGTGAAAACTGATGATTCCATTTAAATAAAAATCTAGATCTTGCTTTGCAGAACTATCTTTGATATTTAGTAGTTATAACTTAATAAAAAAGGGGCTTAAATACTATCAGACATAAGATTTAATCAAATTTCATAACAAGCATAACAGTTTTACTTAACATATCAGCAAGTGCATATGGAATCTTTTCTCAGATGAAATATTTAAAAACAAAATACTCTGTTGGCATCTATTAGTTTACTATAAAATACTCTTAATAACTCAAACTATAAATTGGGAAAGATCAAATAATGAAAAAGCAGGCAATAAATTAATTGTATAAAATTATCTCTAAACAGAAACTTAAATCAATATTAGTAAATCATATAAGATTTTTTCATAAAATATATATGAAAGTTTATAAAATAAAATTATTCCAAATATTAAATGTGGGTGGAATTGAAAGGGGATAAAGTCTTAATTAAGGGGATATTTACAATAAGAAAAGTTTTTCACTTTTATTTTTTAAATAATACTTTCAATTTCATTTGCTTTTGGATAAATTTTTAAAATAATTATGTTTTATAAAAATTTGTAAAAATGCTAATTCCAAAATTTTGTCAATGCTTTCTATCCATCATGACACTGTAATGCTCTCACTAATGCCCAATACAGTTCTCAAGTAGACAACCACTGGCCTAGACTTTGAAAAACTTTCCTTTAGAAAATAATATACCTAAAATGATGTGGCAGAATGCAGTTCTGAATGGTACATTTAAATCATGAACTGTATATTACTTTAAAATATGTACTTAAATTAACCTTGTAAATAATAGCAAAGACTAGCAAGTCAGAGCAAGGTATTTCATGCACAGAAAGCCTAGAAGCTACCAAAAAACATCATAAAGATGTTTTAATATTTCTATTAAGTCGAAACACACACTAAATAAGCATTGTGATATTTTTTAATAAGGGGTTTCAAAATTTTCACCCATCATTATTTCTTCACCATGTTGACAATGAGATTCTTTTAAAATAATTATGTTGTAAATTAAGTAGCATACTTGTATTCATCATAAGAGCAATATTTCCCCAAATTTAATAATTTACAGGCAAATTTATACATATTTCATTGTCTTCAAAACAAGATAATAAAAAATTTATTACAAACAGATAATGCTTCAAAAATAAAGATAATAAAATACTGATTTAAAATATATCTACTAATTTAACTTTCTCCAAGAATGATCGTTAAATGTTCTACAAATCAAATTGTTCTTGTTTGTTAATTTTCACTTTAATTTTGATTTTGCACCAAAAATCAAAATACCAAGATTAAAATAACTATTGAAATAACAGTTGAATAATAACAGGTTTATATAACAGTTGAAATAAATAAAACTCTTATCTCCTATATTTCTCTGTTAATCAATTTTTTATTTCTGAAAAAAATGAATGAAAATATAACACTAAAAATTGCAATTAAAGACTTAAGATACATACTCATATCTCGCTTTGACGAAGCAAAATCGTGTAAGATTATAATTCTCAATAACTTTAATTAATTTTTCACGTGAGGAATGTGGATATATAGACCCTAAAAAATTGCAAATGTATGGACGGGCATTTTCTAAATCCAGTTTCTTTGGATCAACTTTAGGAAATCCTCGATACCTACAAAAATATTTCCAGCATAAGAGTGTATATATGTGAAAATAAACATGCAAGAAATAAGCATGCAAAAATTTAATTCAAAGTGAAATATTTATAAAATTGAATAGTTAACAACTAATTTACAATTATTAAACAGAAATTCGATTTCTAATAGTAACTTTTCATTTTCAAGCAACATGTTTGGAGTACAATAATAAATTTATAACTCCAGATAAATCGTATTAATGAATAGAGAGAAATAAAATTCTATAACACATTTTTCAATGAAATAACCAATATCAAAAAATCAAGTTTCAATAATTTCTAAGAATTAAAAAAAAAGTGAAATTTCTCACTTACGTAGCCACTCCTAAAGGCCATTGACGAAAATCAAGATTATTAACTAAAGGACTGTCATAAACAATGAATGTAGTATTTATGAGGCCACCAGCTTTAGATGTATATGGGATCAACCAGTCATTACGACATTGTTCATTACCCAGTATAATCAATATAACTGATCGCAGTCTTTTAAATTGAGGTAAAAAATCAAGCCACATTTTTGCAAAGGAAACTTTGTCTTCACTTCGACCATTCAAAATTAAAACTAAATTTTCTACATCATTTGGTGCTTTAGTTGTGATAACACCAGGTCCAGTACGAAATCTGAAAATAAAAATTTATTAAAAATTAAATGAAGTAAAAGCAGGTAAAAATTTTCAGACTATAAAGTATATATAATTACCTAAAAACTTTTAATTATATTTACAATGAAATACACAAAATCTTAGAAAACCTTCACAACTAGAAAAATATTTTTTAATTAAATGAGGTTTGGTTTGTCACTCAAAATCATTTTTTACTCATGAGGGCTAATTAGATCAGGATCTACAGCTTAAAGTAGAATCTGATCCCCTACAAGTATCCAACTTCAAAGTGGGATTCAAGCCCAAGAAATGCAGTTGAATCGAAGGGAAGAGTACAAACCATTTGGCTATCAGCATGGCTAAATTAAATGAGGAGAAACAGAATAAGTACATTAAATTTCTTAAATAAAAAAGATTAATTTTGCATAAAAAATAGCAACAAAAAAGTAAAATAAAATAATAAATAGCATTTTCTTTGATATATTAATACAGAAAAACAAATTTCCATTTATTCAAAAGAATAAAATAAATATCTTCCAACAATAAAAAGAAATCACATTTTGAGGAAATATTTAACTCATTAAAAATATGAAATGAATATTTATTATATACTGATAATTTTATTTGAAAATAAATAAATTTTGGAGATAAAAAAATTATTGGAATTGAATATATTTATGTATAGCAAGACAGGTAATGCTGAAATCCTGTATTTTGTGAAAATGGTAAGTAAAAAAGATAATTCCAGAAAGTTTAAACCTTCAAGAATAATGAATTATATTACAGCCTGCCTGACGAAGAAAAGTTAGAGTGATTTATATATATATCTGATGAAGCATAAATAAAAAAATTATATTTTTCTGTAAAATAAATCAGAAACTTAGATAAAATTAAATATAGGAAAATTGTTATTGAAATGATTATTAATAATATCTATTGTGATTTGCAGAAATTTTTGAATATATAATAAACTGAAAACAATACTGCTTATGCTTTAAAAACGGACTTAAAGTTATGTTTCATTTTAAAAGAAAACACCTCTCAGAAAATTCTAGAGTAACCATTTGTCAGGCAAAACTCAAGGTAATTACAAATTAAAATGCTCATCACTCCTTTCATTCTATTTTTTTGAGTATTGGATTAAAATCCTTAAAACATCATATAAAAGAACTTTAATTTCTTATATATCTCACTTTAATTTAAGGTTATCAATTCTTTTGAAACCATATGTCCAAATACCATCCATTTTGTTCTCCAATTTTCCACCTAATATATGTTCCCAGAGATAAGTACCTAAAAAATAAATTGTTTTATTGGAAAGTGAAATGTTTCATTTATCTCCAAAATGAAATATACTCAAGACAACTTTTGAAAAGTGCTTTAGCAAAAATTTTTGCATTTGCAAAATTTTTCGCAAATTCATGCACAGAAAAAATAATCTTCAAAATTATATTTCAAGTTAGACTGTATAAACAGAATTTAATTTCATACACAAATGTTAATTCAATCCTTCTCTCAAAATATTTAATTCACTGTACAGAATTAAATAACAAGCTTATAATAGTAACTCTAAGTTTAAAATATTTTTTTAAATATTATTTCCAACAGATAATTAATGAAACGCATGAAGATAAGTTTTTCATAAAACTTTTTGGCTGAATATATTTATACATAAATATATTAAATATATTTATATTCAATTGAAATTTTTGTTAGTTGAAAGAAGCTCAGTGGTATGCCACTGAGCTTTTAAGTTATCTTTTCCATATTTAATCTCTTTTTCAATAATGTCTCCCTATAAAAATACATATTAAACTCATATTCCAAAAAAAAACTCCAACAATTAAAAATGACCAAGTTTTTAAGTTACTATTAGATAGTAAATTCCTAAGCTCATTGTGAATCTTTTTTTCATAAAAATAAAAACATTTCTATATTTAAATTACTGTGTATAATGACTAATAAAGATGATGTAAACTTAGAAATTCAGCTATATATTTAATACATTCAAATGTAATAAATAGATAATAATTTCAGTATAGTTATCTACTAATTTAATTTTAGAATACCAGACCACAGAGTATCAATCTTTTCATTCAAATCTTTGGTTTGAAAAAGAAAAATTGGTATTCAAATTCAACCATGGGCTGCTTTTAATTTAACAGTAAAAAATGAGAACATTCACATAAAATACAACAAACTTGAAAATTGGGCATCTCAAAACTGAAAGCAATCAACAAAGCAATATAAAATACTCAATCTTTTATTAAATAAGATTAGTTAGCAGGTATGTAAATGTCATTAAATAATAAATATTACATTAAAACAAAACTTGCATTATCTCAATTGGCAGTTATTCCAAAAAGTTTTTTAAAAAAAATAATAAAATGTTGCATTAAAAAAACCTTGCATAATCTCCATTGGCAGCTATTCCAAAAAATTTTTTTTAAAAAATAAAATGCATGCATTTCAGAAGTATTTCTAAAATTTTTAGGCATTAAGAGAAACAGTTCAATAAAAATTTCATTAAGTGAAATACAGTAAAATATTTTTAGTTTCCTTAGCATAATGAAAACTTTAGAAAGAAAAGATAAACTAATCTAATACTAATTGTTTTCAATTTCACCACACTTCCCTTTAATAAAATATTTATCACATATTTTATCTTTAATTTCAATAAAGATCAATTATATGAAAATCATGGAGCTAAATTCTTCTAAAGCGGTGGTTCAGATGATTTTCATCAATTTTAATAAAAAAGTTATTTAATAAAATTCAGCTTAATTTTAATATTTAATATAAGATAATCACAGAAAATATGAAATGCAATTTCAAATAAATTTTCACATAAAATTATACTATTTTCAGTTAATTAAACAGTTTAAAAAACTTACCAATTGCCGCTTTTCCCCAGATTTCAACATTATAAAGCTGATAACCATGATTAGTGGCTTCCAGCTTTGATTTATAATATTGTTTTCCAAAATCCAAACTTTGATTTGTCCACCATTTGACTGGTGTTTTTTGGAACATTAGGGATTTAAAATTTTGCTCTCTTTCAAACTCTTCACCCCAAGGATTCCAATCTTCAGCATCATCTATTATAATAAAATGATTAGAATTTCAAAAAAATGAATGAATGAAATAACTGAAGATAGAAACAAACAAATTACTTGAGAAGCTCGATAATTAAAATACTTAAAAATAATTAATAAATAACTTTCATTATATTAGCTATTTTATATTGTTGAAACTAAACAAGTTTTGCTTACAAAAAAGCATTAAAAATTACCATTAGTATAATATCAGATATAATTTTGCTCAAAGAAGTAATAAATTCATCTTTTTATTTTACTTTAGTTCACTCAAAAATAAACTTCTACAGACATTGTCATAAAATGTGTGTATTTTCTAATTTGGTCCATAAACTTATAACAATTCAAATAAAAAGTATCAGAACTAACAAATTTATTTTAATAGAAGTAAAAGAAAATCACAGGATGAAGAGCAGAGTTAAGAACACTACAGATGAAAGAAAGAGAGAGAGAGACTTGTCTTTTCATCAAACTTAATAAAATTCTCATTTTTGTATTTCTTCAAACAAGCTATTTCTAACTCTATAATATCAGTGTCCAAATCTCATAATGTCGTAAATAACTCTTAAAAATAAAATAAATAATAATAAATTTCAGTTTTTAAGCTATTAGAAGATAAAGTTACAATCAAGACAATTGAATTCGAGAAAATCAATGTCTTCATGTAAAAATAAATTTAGACTTCCAGGAATAACTTAAATGATCTGTTTCAAAGCAAAAAATTGCTTTAAGCAATATTTACTCACTGAAATGTTTCAATGCATTATCAATGATTTAGTAAAATAATCAACCAAATTTTTTGGATCTCTTTAAGTGCCAAAGGAAGTGCATGAAATTCAGATTAGGAAATTTAGAATTTTCAGATACTTACCGATCAGGAAGACCAATAATTCTAGATAATGTGTTAAGAAGTAGGAATGAACAAATTTCAAACAAATAATCTATCAGCCATACTTAAGAAATCATAGTCAATGATTTAAGAACATTTATAGATGAACAGCAAAATATGCAGAGTAGGTATTTGAGTCCTGCATACTTAGTTTGAACAAAATAAAGCAAACCAATTCTCCTTTGCAATTTACTATTTCAATACCTTAAAAAAGGAACTTTTTTATTTATTTATTTATTGCTATAGTCAGAAAATGGGCTCTCTATGATAAATCAAAACAAAAAAGAAGTGACTATCTCCAAATGAAATGCCTTAAACTACTCCTACACCAAGTTTACATACAACAAAAGAACTCAAAAGTTCAAAGATGTATGAAATAACTGCAAAGAATTTGAAAATTCTAAACAAGCATTTTCAACATGTGTGTACTGACATTATTGGACTACTACCTACATGCTAAGGTTTTAGATATTGATTAACAATAATCTTTTTGAGAAAAATTTCACTTTCTATAGAAAATTAGTGTGCTGAAACAGTAACAAAAGGTATGATTTCAATTACTGTCTCATTTTGAAATGCCTCATTGTTACATTTGATAATGAACTACAATTTGAAAATTAACTTTTCTTATCTTTGAGCAAATATTTTGTCTTTCAGATCCTTAGGGCTACTGCATTCTATCTATATTCAAAACAAATTAGTTGAGATACAACATAACTATAAAAGCTACATTGAATTACCATTTACAAAAAACAAATTTCGGGTACACTTTACTAATTATTATTCTTAGATTACATAATACTATGAAAGAAACTGTAGAATACTTGTCAGCATGTTTATGAAGTTTACTCTACTACTTATAATTCTATATTATATTATTTTTAGCTAATTTAAAAAATCATGTCTCCTAATCATTCTCAAATGGAGGCTTGGTTTGACACTCAACAATCCTTTTTTGAGCATAAGGACAAATTAAACCAGCACCTTCAGTTTAAAGTGGATTTTGAGCCACACAACATTAAAGCCCTAGGTGGGATTCAAACCTATGAACTCTTGAACCAAAAGCTAAAATGCTAACCATTCGGCAAGCAGCTCTTCTTCTTACTTTGAGGAAAATATATAGTGCATCCTATATATTGTTTTTTAAGAAATGCTTATCTTTTGTTCTCCAATACTGTTCCTAAAGAACTATTTGTTTGTTCTCCAATATTGTTTCATAAATAAAATATATATATATATATATTTTTATATTGTGACTAAGTACCCTTATCTCAAATCTTTCTACAGATAAAAGTTAAGGGAACACATTTTCTCTTTTAATGCTTTTTTTTCCCCCCTTTGGCTTAGTTCCACTTATTTCTTTGAAGTATTTATCGTTTAAATACACTTATACATGGAAAATTTAAGCATTTCAAAATTAGAGATTCAGATCTCATATGTAACAAAAAGTAATGAAAATAAACTATATTTTATCTAAAACCTTAAATAAAGGGTTTTGATTCATTAAAGTTACAATTTTTAGAAATTATGTGTATCACAACTTGGATTGCTTAGTATTGGTTCCAGATTTTTAACTTTTGAAATTGTGAAAGTCAACGATTTAAGGGCTTCAACCATAATGTTCACTTATATTATTAATAATTTGTAAAATTAACAATAAGATGTATAGATAGTAAAATACAACCCAGTAGTTTGGGTTTGAATAGACAAAATTACACTTTGAATATTATGATTACCTTTCAGTTTCCTAACTACAATACTTAATGAATTTCACATAATTCATCAAAATAAGCTTAAAATTTTAAAATGTAATAAAATAATGATTTAAGCTCATTAGCACTAAATCAATTATCTGGGAATAACATTTTTACCAATAATTCGTTTTTAATTAATCAATAGTGATAGCAAAGCTAAATTTAATGTAAGTGGTGTAGTGCAAAATTCAATAACCAAGCCATAGTACTAAATCCTCAATATAGCTAACACTACTTTATTTACTGTTTTCAAGCAATCCCACATTTCTTTAGAAGAATCCTATGCATTAAACTAGACTGTTTGACTTAGTAAGAAAAATAACATTCTTTATGATTCATACTTAACTAATTAACTAGAAAATATATATACTTGATATATTACAACAGATTTTATTTACATGAAGAGATTATTTAAAGCTTATGACAAGTTCATACTTTTAAATATTTAATGACAAAGTTATAATAAAAAAAAAAGTTTATAACCACAAGAGATATTTTCTTATGAAAAACAAGAAAAATACATGCACTTTACTAATTAATTGTACCTTCAAAGCACAACTGACAAAAAGTTTTAGTATTGTTGCCTTGGGAAATTTGAAAATTTTTTAATCTTATAACTAATTAAAAAAATTCTTAATATGAAATTTTATAACATTTTACCTTTAAAGCAAATAATACTAACATTCCCTAAAAGATTAGCTTTGTGCTATTCTAAGTACAAATACAGTACTTAGAATGACACAAAACTATAATCAACTCCTATAAACATCAAAAGTTGTCATGAAAGAATCTTTTAAGATAATATATTAAATACACATTTTACAAATGATATAACTCATACAATGATCACCTCAACAAATAGGATTTATTCACAATTATTTATCATATTCTAAGCAAATGAAAAATTGATTCGTTATCATAAAAAAGACAAATAATAAATTTAGTTAAGATATGATTAAGTTCATTTATAGTAAGTTAAAAGATACTTAAAATAAGAACTATATTTGCTTTCCGAAAGTTAAATCATTGTTTTCTTAAATTATTATATAAAGAAAACTTCAAAAAATAATTTAAAATATGAAATTTTCAAACCAGAACAAGAATAATTATTCATATTTAGTAACAATTTATGTTAAAATTTCTTTAAAATAAATCATTATTAAATTTATTTTAAGAAATTCTAACTTGCTTTTAATCATTTTCCAAGTCCAATTAATTTAAAACATATAAATTAAACAATAAAATTCTGAAAAATGAGATTCATAAGTAAATTTATTTAGAAAACTTGTATAATAAAATATATAAACAAAAATATAGCAAATACCCAGAAAAGTGAGAACACCTTTTCTTATATTATTCATAAAATGTTATACATATTTTCATTGAATAATGTTGAGATATAACACAGAAAGAATGACTAAATCCAGAATTATAAAACTCCTTTTAAAAAACAAATCATATAAACCAAACATAAACTCATTTTTACGCAACAAAAGGAACTTTCTTGATTGTATCTTTCATTTATATTATTTCCAAATAATTTGTTTTAAATATAAATTTAATTCACTAGCAAACCAAGCAGCAAATAAATCACATAAGCTAAATGTATTTTTATACATCTATAAAAAAGGAAAATAACCCCTTTTTTCTGATCTACATTTATTTCAAAATATTTCAATCAATTTTTTTAATACTTAATATTTACAGTAACCTTTCTAAAGACTTTCAATTAAGAATTATGAATTGTTATGGTAAATTTAATAAATTTTTCATCTCCAAAAATCATATAGGAAAAAAAATTAAATTTCAAGAAATTTGGAAAACTATTAAGTGTGATAGACAGAAATATTAAAAGGAATCCCATTTTGATAAGAAAAAGAATTATAAAAAATAAATTAAATTAAATATTACTGGATTATACTAAAAACGTACTTTACAAGCATATGAAGGATTACTTATACTAAATTATATATACCTAAAATAAATCAGTCATTATAAATAAGAAAATTTAAATAGAGTTCCAAAATTTAGGAATAGTATTATAAGAAGAAAAGAAAACAAATTACATTTTTTGCAAGATAGTTATGACAGTAGAAAAAACTTAAAGACAAATATGGTAGGGAATTAGTTGCATAATGGTGCATACCTGCAGGACTGAAAACTTGCCTTTATCAACTCTACAACAAATATAAGGTTATTTTACAATTTCAAATAATTATTTTTCATATAACTAAGACATTTTAACAGAATAATCAAAGTGCGCACCGAAAATCACTGTATGACAATTATATTGGGCCTAGACATTTTATAGCCCATTGCAAAATAGACATAACACTATTGAACTTTTATTAGTACATTTCAATAAGCGAATAGTTAAACACCTGTTTTCAACGAAATAAAATTGTACTAAAAAATTATAAAATCTGATTGGAAAAAACACCACTTTTAAGGAAAAATTAAGGCAAAATATTAAATTCTACAAACAATACTTTTCATTAAACTTTTTATACCTTCACATTCTTTTAAAAAGTAAATTTGGAGTCGTTTTGGATTAAAATGATATATTACCATTTACTTACAACTTATTCATGTAAACAAAAGTATATTTAGGTTTACTAGACAGCAAATTCGATATTAATCACTGTATTCTGAATTGTATTTATAAGTTAGCAATATCTTAACAATAAATATTTTGATTATGAAATTTGGGTGTTCTTCATTTTTATGATGTTTACAGTATGTCATGTTTGTTTTCTTCCTTACCCGGTAATGATAGTTTTCTATGCTTATGCTTATTTTCCTTCACACTGTTGTTTCTTAATAAAATGTATCCCGTGTAACAAGTTAATATACAATATATTAGGAACACAATAACAGTCAGGGTCTTTAAAGACAAAAGCATATCACTATCACTCTCAATTTTCCATCAATACTCTTTCAAATTTTGAACAACTAACAATGCCATCTTATTATTTTAAATATTGACATTTGAAAAAATAGTTGAGGATGATGAAAATGAAAAAGAATGATATTCCAAACTATTTTGTAAGTATTTGTCTTTAAAACAAGGGCCTTATAGAAATCATAAACGTAGGAAAAAATACCGGTGTTCAAAATAAATCGTATTGGATGAGATATGCTTCTTTGCTGTATATGAATTTCTAAAATTCAGAGTTGATAGCCTGTTATGAATTTTATTTTGGTTGAAATAGTTATTATATGTAGTTTTGCGACTTTTATAACTTTTTAAATTAAATAGTCAATAAAATAAAATTATACTAATATAACAATTTTTAATTAAAAAAAAAAGTTTTTATGTTATATTCTTCAAATCTGGCAATGAGCTGTGCGGTTTTTAGTATTGGTTTTGATCATTGGTTAGTTCTGCTGCACTAAAATGATTCTAATTCATTTTTAATGTCGGTCACTTTGATTATATTTAACACTAATAAAAAGTTTTACCGAAGAATATTTAAACAGTTTATATAGCTAATATTATAGATTTTTTTTCTAATGGAAAATAATATTTGTTCGCTTTTAGTACGAATGAAAAATATTTCTTCTCGTAAGTGGTTTATCTAGTGTATTTATTTATAAACTCTGTTAAGGTTCATTTAATTAATCAAAGTTTTATGCAGATTTTCTGCTGTATTTATAAAAGCGATATTTGTCTGCAGTGCCTGCTATTTTCTTTCTTAAACTTGTTGATATTTTTCGGTGTTTTATTATTTTTATTCATAAAGAAGATTGATCATATTTAAATTTGTTGTTTTCAGTCCCTCTTTTCACAATAAAAATATATAATTTTTTGACAATGTTCCTACTATTTATTTTTATAATTTATTATGTATTTTTTATGCTCTTTCAAATAAAACAAATTAATTAATTGCGAAAGAAGTATCTTTTCTGAAGTGACATATGTTTAATTTCTGTAATAAATTGTACAATAAAGAAGCTAATGGATAATGAATAAAAAAAATTATGATTAATTTTATGTATTTTTAAAAAGCGAAAATCCTATTATACAAATTAGAATAATAATAGATCCTATAATTAATATTTTATAATATGAATTATTATAATTTTTTTTTAATTTTGTGGATAATCGTGAAAGTCAGGCTAATAATTTTTGTTGGTGCATTTCTGTAATAATACAAATATACATTATAGAAAGATGTATGATTATGTGTACTATTGTCCATTTCAAAAAATGTATTTATGTGGTTTTAATCTTTAGTAGTGATTAAATTTATAAAACCATTATATTTTCTATTATTGTTTAGTAACAAAAATATTTGGATTCTTAAATTTAGTACATTTTTATATTTTGCCAATTATTATTTCTTTTTCCATTCATTATAAATTCTGTAATTAGAGTTGTAATGAAGTTTTCTCTTCTAATAAATTGATATATCAGAATATCATCCTCTCACTTTAATAAACTAGTGTGTTCACATCTTGAATATATAATATTTCAATCAATAATAAGAAAATTGGAAAAAATTAAACAATTATTCCTGTGCTTAATCGCATGCTTTGTTAAGAGTATAAATAAAATTACTTATGTGTTTTGTGCAGTTTAATTATGATAATGTTTCATTTTGAAGTAGTATCACAAATAAAGAGTATTTTACTTCCATTTCTTTGACAACTTTTATTGAAAAAAAATCTGATTCTATAAATTTACTTGGATATTTACTATTACTAGGATATATACTTTTTATCTAGGATATTTTTTTTAAGATTTTCATTAACAAAGAAATATCCATTAATCACTTTTTCCTGTGATCACTTAAATGCCATCACTATTCTGTTAAAACGTGTCTCCAATCTCTTAAATGTATGAATTAACATTTTACGTATACTTAAAATGAATTGTGCATGAAAATTTTTTTATTTTACTATTATTAATTATTATAAATAATTTTTATCATTATTTTAGATCTTTTCTTTGTAAAATTTAAATTGTAAAATTTCAATGTATGGATTGAGGAATTAATTTTTTGAAATGGTTATGACACTTCTGTGTTTTTTTCCAAAAATAACTCTTGGTATATTTGATATACCAAAACATCACGAGTGCATTTTTTTAGACAAAGTTTCATATGCTAGATGTTTTTATAAGTCATGTAATGTTAATTGCTTTAAGTCATCTCCAGGAATGGCCATCAGTGAGAATGCAAATGCTGAGAAATCAAAGGGCACTGCATAATTGAAGGGTCCCCAATATGATTAAAAACTAAAAAAATAGTCCCACACAAGAAAATTTGAAAATATTGCATTTCATTGTCAATATGATGAAAATTACATTTTATTGAAGATCTCTGAATTTTGGAAATCTTTTAACTAATTTTTGATGATGTGAGTGTTTAATTTTTAACTATTCAATTAAGAGAATTTACAAGTATCCCTATCTAAACTGGACTTTTTAGAAAAACACGATACAGCCTGCATTAAGAAATGAAAGTAATACATAATTCTTTGTTTTTTTTTTTTATTTATTTTTAAGTAATAATATTTATTAATTGCTAAGTTTGTAACTGCTCCCAAATTTTTAAGATTGTTGGTCCAGGTAAAAAGAAAATTGTATTCTGAAATAGCAGAAAATGAAGTCATAAAAACTAGTGGAGGAATTAAGATGTTATTTTCTGTCCCTATAAATTGCACAAATAAAAATATGCAAAATATTTTTTTATTTCAAGTTTTTCACTGGCACAGAAACCCTACTGAAAATAGATAGAAAAATGTTTAAAAAACTTTAAGTTTTATAAAAGATGTAAATGAAAACTTAAATTTGTCCACTAGTTAATTTTCAGAGTTGATATTCATGAAAATTATGTAAATAAACCTTAAGATGATATTATAATGAATGTTAATTATATAGTGAGTTATTTTTAAATTATATTTTCTATTCTAATTTATTTTCTATAAAAACTTTTTTTTTTATATTACCATCATTTTTTCATAAAATTACTATCAGTAAAAAATTATATTCAGTCATGTATGTTTGCTGAGTGGTTTATTGTACTTGCTCAAAAAAAGAAATAGCAAAAATATTTTTGAAGTAATTTATGTATACACAATAGTAAAATTAAACATTAAATAAACATGGCTTACTAATATATGTTCTTGTGTATAATTTTTTGGTGCCTTTATAGAGAAGGCTGGCTCTGGGTATCTCATTATCTATAGGAATATT
>JAPDSC010036855.1:29043-51591 GCA_026290005.1 Latrodectus geometricus
ATATATATATATATATATATATATATATATATATATATATATATAGCCAACCACTTTTCTTAAAACAGCTATACAAAGAAAAGACCCACAATGTTCTTCAAGGAAAAAATTCTTTATTGTTCCAATCAATTTTCTAAATAATTTGAAACTCTGATTTGCTTTTGTAAAATCCTTAATCATAAAATATACCTCTATAAATAATTTAAACTTTAATCACAAAAACTAGGTGATTTTTATTTTTAATAAATGAATTACTTGTCCCAGAAAACATTGTATTTTTTACAAGAATCGTTAAACAGATAATTCATAACATGTTATAAAGTTTCCTTATTGATTTGCTTATGTAATTCTTTCAAGTATCATACTTATTTTATGCTGTTTCAAAAAAAAAAAAAAAAAAAAAGTGGGAAATTAACAACAATAAAAAAATTTTCAGAATTAAAAAATTATATATAATTCAAATAATAAAAAATTATATAAATATTCTTCAAAATTATGTAAAAAATTTAAAAATCCAAAATCCTATTTAAAAAGTAAAAATATTTTTTTAAATAATTCCAAACAAGTTAAAGGCTTAAAAAAAATTACCCTCTGAATAGAAATAAAAAAAAATTATAGAAACTTAAAATCTGGAGAATTTAGCAGACAGCCAATTTGAAGTGCTAAAAGTTACTATAATTTCAAATTGTGAAAAGATAATTTTAACAATGTTACATGTTTAAAAGGTATTCTGATATGGAACCAATAAATGAACAATTATAAAAATTAATATAAAAGAATATTCAAATTAATTGCTTAAGGAAAAGCTTTTGTATATTATTTATTTAATAAAATATTCTTTTGCTTTCTGCAGTGTGTCTCTCACCTAGAACAATACAATCATATAAGAGCACTGAAACCACCACTGCTGTTTTTGCTAAATCGTTTGGATTATAGCTTCCTTGATGTGCAGTTGGGCCAGGAGGTGAAAGAAATGAGTCCAGAGCAAATAAGAACTATAGCTTTGCAAACAAATGAGCAACATTTTCTGGCTGAGGAATGGATACATGTATATATATATATGGCTCTTTGACCAATAGGATCCAAGGGGCTAGAGTTTTTAGCAAGCTTTTCACTTTCTGTAGGGGCTTACTCCACTCACTTTGATGGAGAACTGAATGTCATCAATGTGGCTCTCATTTATCATTGGAACAGAGCTGGTTCAGGAGGTTTGTTATCGTACTGTCTGATATGACGTCAGCAGTACAGGCCATCTCCTCTTACCAAGAGTGTAAGAACATATGTGTTCAACAGCATTAAGAAGTCATAAAAGAACTTTCCCACAAGATAACTTTTCAATGGGTATCTTCACACTGCAGTATTTATGGGAAGATGACTGATATTGAAGACGGTTATTAAGGATATATTATTATGATGATATTGTAGAATGATTAATTCTTCAATATCATTAAGATGATATTGAAGATGGTTATTAAGGAAGATGGCTGATATGCTTATGAAAAAAGGGGACTATGATTCTCCAAAAGCAAAACATGAGTGCAAGCCTCCATTCCATTAAGTTTCTGACATCGCTAACATATCAAAAGACTTTTGGAGATTTTGTCACTCAGACTTGTGAGGGCAAGCCTTGGAGTGTTCTCTCAACAAAGCCAGCTTTCGCTCCAAACCACTCATGAACAGTTGCGGTTACATCTTTTAGACTATTGATAGGACATGACTGTCTACAGAATAATTTATTTTGCATTGGACTAGCTGATTCGCCATTGTATGTAATAGTGGATGACCAATGATGATGGAACAGTTGGATGAGTGTGAAGCTCTGACAAATTTTTCTTGTAGATTTCAGCACTATTGGCAAGTAAGGAGTTTAATGGCCAATTTAACTGGTATTTAACAAATAAATGAAAATAAATAAATGAAATATTCTTTTAAATAGATTTCTGTCTATCTCCTCCTACATAAATAGAGACTAATGAGAATATGGCAAGTTACTTTTAGACAAGGTTTTCCAAAATGTAATTGGCAATTTACTTTACCTTAAAAAATGTCTCGTATTCTCATGTATTCAGCCCAGTGGTCCTTATTTTTCCTGTATTACAAAACCGCAATATCTATTACATGCATATCTAAAAATCCAACACTAGAACTAGGTTGGTGAAAGTATCCTTCAGATAAAGGTCCAAGCACTCAAAAATATGCTCAACCAAAACTTGATAGTCTTCACACATGGTATAGGTTTGAAAGGTCTTGCTTCTTGCAATCAAAAATATATTCAACAAAAACCTGATGTCAGTGCACATTGTACAGGTTTGAAAGGTCTTGAACAAGAAGCATTTGATGCGTACTGTGAACTTTTATAGTTTTATAAAGCAATTATATATGTTATGCAATGTAATTGTACATTATGATAATTATATATCATAACTTTCAAATTTATATTGCTTAAACTCTTATGGTGAAAGTGATTGTAGAAAAATTACAATTTACAAAACTAATTTCAATGATAAAAAATTTATTAAAATATATAAAGAAAAAAAATTTAATGTATCAGGAAATGCTTAAAAGTAGTAATAACAATTTTAGTAATAATGATTTTTGATGATACAGATTTTTTTTTTTTTTTTAATATTTTTGTTAATTTTAACTTTTTTTTTAAGCATTAAATATTTTATTAAATAGAAAATAACATTTTCAAGCTTGAATAAATACACGCCAAACTAATTGCATAATTAATGATAAAATGTATATATATTGAATTTAAATATACTTTTAATTGTATATCAAGTATATGCAGATTTGTATAATAAATTAATGTTAAATCACTGGAACAACCCGATAGATTGACCACACAACAAATAAACCAATCAAGTTTGCATACTGGTGAAGTAGTTTATTATAAGGATAAATCAAATTGAAAAGATCAGATCCTCTTCAGACATTGTTTTCTGGGATAATTCATCATAAAATTAAAGATCAATAAATGATTATGTGAATTTTTTAATGTGTCACTTTTTAGTTCTTATTGTTACACAAGTGATTTTCAGCACATATGAGATAATGAAGTTATACGTTCCTTAGATAAGAAATAATGAAATTATCAAATTTCCAATGTTATGGGGTAAGCATATTTTATTTTTCAATTTTTGTGAGAAATTCTATTGGAAAAATCAAATTGTCTGTAAAAGAAAAGGGAAAAAAGAGTCTTTTTTACTATATTGTTTGCAGTTTCACTATTAAATATTATTTCTATTTTCTTTTCTGTTATGCTTATTACTCTTATTAAAGAGAAAATTAATTAATAAAATAATTTAATTCCTTTTTTTACAAAAGGATAAAAAAAACCACAATGCTTCACTAAGTTGCAAAAAAGTATTTAAAAAACATATCTTTCAGTTTTATCCTTGATTCCATAATATCTCTATCTTAACTTCTCTTTTCAAAATTCAGTTTTTTATTATTAAAAATATCTAATTCATCTTCTATAATCAGTTTTTAAAAAATGTTTACATTTTTTTATTCAAGGCTGTTTAGCTTTAAAAAGAAAAGTATTAATTTTGAGAAAATTTAATACATTTTGTTAGAAGTAATTAACCCAGTGTATTAATAGTTTTGGATATATTTTTACTTTATATTTATTATAATATTATGCGTTTTAACAAATTCTCTTTTCGATTTTTTACTGGATTAAAGTCATTAGTGCTATGAAAAATATTTAGTTTATGATAAGTCAATTGTAATGAGGATTCAAGAGATATTTTAAAAGTATTTTTAAAATATATATATCAAAAAGACATTAAGAATGTAGGTTTCAATATTTTTGCTCTATTTTGCATGTATTAAAATTTTGTCTAAAAAAATTGTCAATATCTTTTTACTTTTGACCTTAGTGCCTATCATCATTCCTCTAAATTTAATAGGTTTATTTTGAATAAGGAAAGCAACACAGTCTTACAACACAATGAAGTTTTTAATTTTGTACTGTTACTGTGTACACATAAATAAATAAACTTATGTTTTGTATTAATGCTTACCAATCTTACAAAAATGTGTTTACATTTTTTCAATTACTCAGCAAAAATATTTTGTTTTAATGTATTATAATGCACTGATTTATGTAATAATGTAAAATCGTAAAAAGATGTGTATACTTAAAAAAAATTTTACTACTTCATTTTATTTTCTGATATTCTTTTTATTGTTAGTTTAAAATACTGTGATTTGAAATCATTTAACATGTTTTTCCTTCCATGCTTCATCCTTTAGAATGAATGGCAGGAACACTTTTAAGTAAATCCAGTTTCTTAATTTAATAAGTAAGGTAAATATGCATTCTTATTAAAATTAGTTAGAGCCGTATAACAATATTAAACTAAAATGTTCTATTAACCAATGTAAAAGAGTATATTTAATAAATTTGTGAATATGTAAGTTTCTAGAATAGTTTGGGTATGCTTATTTTAAAATATATGTTATTATTTATTTTTCTAAGCACATTCTTTGTTTTGCACTGTGACAAATTATGATTGTATTTATATGAGCTGAATCATTATCTGTAATTCAAAATTTTATTTCCAACTTATTGTTTGAATTGTATTTAACGTGTGCATATATGTATATAATATATACAAATATGTGTGTGTGCCTATATATACATAAACGCCTTGCCTTTTTTCTCTCTGACAAGAAGGGACAAGTTTTCTTTCATTTTTCAATATTTTTGTTTTCTTTGCAATCCTTGTGTTATTTATTTTCATTTTTGATTATTCTATTACTCATTATTTGCCTTGTTTTCTTAATGTTTCTATCTTTCTTATTTGAAACGTTTTTCTAATTTAAATTTCTGATGTTAAAAATTTTTGAAGTTAAAAATCTTTTCTTTTTTGTGTAATTCAAGTTATTCTATTGTTTCACTAGTGCTAACAATTTCTATAAAAAAAATTTTTTCTTTGTTTTTTTAATTGATATATTTTTTTAAGCTTTTACTTTAACCAATATATATAATATATATATATATATGATTAAGTCAGATCTATGCTCATTTTAGTATTTTATCCTGATATAGATTTCTAATGCTATACATTTTCAAAAGAATTTGCTGACAGGCTGTTTGTATAACTCTGTTTGATAGACAGCATAGCGAATGTGATTCTATAATAATTAATGTTAACACACATGCAGGTGTGTGTGTTACACTAGTAGTTCTCTAAAAATTCAAAATGCATAAATAGTTCTTTATATATTAATGATTGCTGTAAGAAATATTTAATGTATATTTTTCTAAAAATAATAAAGTCATAATTTTTACATGTATAGCTTCTAAAGATCAAATTAAATAAATCTTTAGTTAAAGTAAAAGAATTGAGTTTTATTTAAATGATATTTTTTAAAAAATCTCTGATTATTCAATTTGCAGTTATAAGCTTATAGTTTCAAATAAATTTTTAGCTGTTAAAAATTTTAATATTATGTATTCACAAATTAGAAATCCATAGCTGATACATAGATGTATTATTTCAGTATGATAATGTTATACTTACTATAAACATATATTAACTAACTCATATTTAATTTGCAATTGTACATTCAATTCTGCTGAATAATTAATTATATACCTTAGACCATTCACCATAAGACTCAAAATTGAATAAAAAAAATATTTTCATTTTAACAAGATCAGAAACTAAATACATCACAGTGAACATTTTTAAAATTCTGTTAGAATAGCAAATATAATTGTTTCTTAGATTTATCTTTTGAACAGTTTTAGATTTTTAATAAATCACACACACTACATGTTTGATATAAACAACTATAAAGAATATTGTTTTGCTCTTATCTACACTATCTATCCTATAAATGTTTTTTTATTATTATTTTTTACTTTTGTTACACAATTATATAAACACTATTGAATAATATTATTTGATTTGAAATTTTAATTCACATGTATGGATATACACTAAAATAAGGTAGCATTTTATAAAGCATGACCATACATTATTAAGAACTATTTTAACTATTACAATTATTATTAAACTTTAAGTTTTTCTTACATGACAAATATTTATTTCTTGAACTCAGCTTAACATAATGCTATAAAATACTAACAACCAATTGCTTTTACAGAAATAAAATGTCTTCTTCAAATATATTAGCATAAGTAAATAAGTGATCTTTCAGAATTTTAATCTAAGATCTTAAAAGTATGCAACATTTGTTTCATATTCTATTCATTAAGCTACGCTTTCTTCAGATGAAGATGTATATATTTTAATATGAAACATATGGAAAAAGAGAGCTACTTAAATTGAGAGTAGGCTTTTTCCTTTTTGCTTCAACACTAGATTTTTAACTCTTGTTCAATAAATTACCCAGTAAAGATATTTTTATAAATGCTTTTTCCACTTGAGCTTTCACAGGAAAACTAACATAATTAATCTAGACATGTTTTGCATTTTCTTTTTTTCAACAGAATACAAAAGGAGGAAATCCAAATATGTAAAACTATAAAATCTAAAATTGAGAAGTATCCTTTTATTTTAAATGAAGAAATGTTTCTATGTTCACATATTTAAATATAACTAACTTTGAAGAAAGTCCGGATGCTTTGACTGAAATCTAAAATCAATAATAAGATTAATAGTCTACTTATATTTTACTTTTTATCAAATGGAAAGTAGATCACCAATATCAATATGGTTTGTTTCGTGAATGTGTTTCACTTTTATGAAAGGAAATACCAAAGACAATGAATTCAACTTTACTCTTAATCGGTTCCATTTTTATTTTTTTGTGACTAAAATACTTTGTAAGCTCCTCTTCTTTCTAGTTAATTTTCATTGAAAGCTGTAATAGAATATAGTTTATGAAAAAAATATTTATATTTAGTTTAAAATATGTAAGAGCAAAACAGTCAATATTTAGTGATCACAACCACCTTTTAAATATCTTTTGTGTAAACTTATATTAGTAAGACTAAGTTTTAATCTTCTAAAAGACTTTATTTATTAAAATAGGCATTCTTCAAATTAGAAAATGTAACCCTTTCCTAAAACTAAGGCATTAGAAAATGCCTATATAAGAAATGAAGTTTCACATCAGACTGTAAATACTAAAAAAAATTGCTTATTATTTACAATCATTTTGAATTTGTTTCAATTGATTAGTTAACATCTGTTTAGTTTTAAAAAAACAGGCTGTCTATGAAGAAGTTTGTCTAAATAAACCTAATTTAGTACAGTTTGAGTGTTAAAATCAAAAGAACAAGGAAATATGGTATATCTCAAATAGAAAAATAAAAGATATTAACATATATTTAAAAAAAATGCAGCAAATATTCTAAAATTCAAATTCAATTTTTCCAAAATATAATTTCACTAGTTTCTTTAAAATAAAACTGCTATTATTCCACTTGTTAATTCCTCTGTACTCATTTTTAAATTAAAGAAAATTTTTATTAAATTCAAAGTGTATTCTCTGAAAACATAAAACATACCACTAATATGTCATACATATATATAACAAACTCCCAAAGTGATACCATTCTTTATTTAATTCTATATGTCAATTAAATCATAAAATTCAAATTTGATATTTTTACTTTTGGTGGGCTACAAAAAGTATTTAGTTCTTACTTCATTATACTTGTATGACTAAATTATTGTTATTATAAAAAAATATTAAAAACATATAATTATATTCAAGATTAAGGGAATTTTCAGATTTAGTTTATTATTTCCAGAACTAGTGAACAGGTTTAATGACTTAAGTTTAAGCAGAAGTTGATATAATATAAAAACAACCATTCAAGAACAGTAATGCTCACTCTTTAGGAGTGAAGTCCTAATTGAAGAAGATTTAAAGCAGTGGTTTCAGAATCAATCAAAAATATGGCCTCCTCTTATTTATATACAAGCAACACATCATGATTTTATATTAAAAGGTAGCTCACAATTTATCGGCAATTGATCTCTCTCAATCAGCTACACTGTTTTCATATCTCAGATGTTTCTTGAAAAAGAGCTTGTGAATTTGAGCTGTCTTCCTCCCCTTCAGAGAGTCGAATGCTCCACAGAGTTCAGGTATTTAAAGTTACTTGGCCAATAAATTCACCTATATCTTTATTTTCTTGATAATAGTTGAATTTTTGTGCTCTGAATGACAACATTGACATTCAATAAAACAAAATTGGTTTCAACTACACCTCTGAAAATGCAAATGTTTGGTGTAAGATTTTATTATACTTCATATCACTCTCAATACTTTCTGGGAAAGCATAGAGGGATGTATAGTCATTCAACATGATGTTAGTCAAACTATCAAAAATTCAACTTCTCTATAATGATTAATTTCTTTGATATTGGATTGTAAGTTCGGGATTGGTTTCCCAGTTTCCTTCATGAATGTTCTTTGAGAATTAGTGGGTATATTTATCATGAACTAATCAGTGAAAAACTTTTCAGTTGCATTTAGTATTCCAATATTTAATGTCTCTGATTCATGCTAAACAGAGATTTTTCTCTTAAGAGAATTGATCTGGACTGTAGTGCTTTTCATATTTTTAAGAATTTATCCATTTTATATTTGTAAGTTTTATCAGAACATATTTTTGATTTTATTATTGAAATAAATTAATAACTTTAATTTTTTTTTTTTATATCTCCAATTTATTTCACTTTTGTATAATCAAAATACAACTAGATAACTTTAAAACTTGTGTAAATATATTTTATTTTTGTGCTACAATTTTCATTATTCTACTGTTGATTTACCCAAATATAAAAATAAAAGTATTGGAAAGAAAGTCATATAATTTATATGTAAATTTTAATATTTTTAGGTCCAATTAAGTATGGATTTTAATGATATATTTGGTCCCAGCTCAAGTCATTTATGTCGTGAAAGGCAGTTTACATCTGATCCTGGAAATTTAGATCTCCCAACACCACATGTATTTTTGGATGATACTAGTATAAGTGATGCAAACTTTGCAATACCTGGTCCATCTAAACCTCCCATTTTTACTGACAGCGAGGTAAGATTTTTGATGAAATTACTTTATCTTTAACATTAAATTAAGAAAATGATCACCCCTTTTGTTTTTCTTTATAAATGAAATTTATTTAAATTTTATTAAAACTGCTTGGAAAATATAATGAACATTAAATATTTATAAATGGAGCATAATATAAATGTACATTTATATTATATCAAAGATTTAAAACTAAAAACAATGACAAATTAAAAGGACTATTTTTGTCCTTTATGAATGCTTGTGAATAGAATTTTATAGCCTGTTTTTATTGTATTTTTATATAAGAATGTCCTTAAAATTAACCTTCAAACTTTTGAGAAAATTATCATTAATAAAGAGTATCATACAGGAAAAATTGGCTGGAAATAGATATACCATCCTTTAGACTAGAACATAAAGTTATCCAGGAAAATTGTAGATTATGTGGTGCATTGGCAAATCCAATATGTCCACACAATCATTTGTCCAAAATGTCAATTTTTCTCTGAATAGCTAAATTAATTGAATGAAAAAATCATTTGCTGGTGGCATAATTTTGCATAGCTGCAATTATGCTCTGGGAAATTACTGTTGTCCTTTAAAATGTTTCACATACTATCACGTTTGTAAATATTTTTCTATTCTGATTGTGTAAAAACAACTCAATTCAAAGATATGATGTAACAGTTTTTGTAAATAAATGTTTTAGAATATGCTGTTCTGGTGATTTTTACATTTGAAAAGCTTTAAAGTTAAATATTTGAATAGTTTGTTGCAAGCAAACTGTAAAATAATCTGATAGTCTCATATTAGATGTGATAAGTTTAGTTGCTTTGATGTGAAAATTAGCTCAAGTAAAATTTTAAATATTTGTCTATAACTTGTATTTCTTCTTTTGCTATAATCTATAAATATGTAATAAAGTTTTTTGTTTTTTATGAGTTTGTTTCCTAGATCCTGCAGGTGGCTGTTACTATGCATATTTTTTATTTGTAAATTTTGTTATTGTTTAGCTGTTACCATTGAAAAAATTTATTTCAAATTAAGACAGTGGTAACTTCTATATTGTATATAAAATATGCAGATGGAATAAATTAATTTTTCATTAAATAATAAAATATAAAATTATAATTGTGATCCATGCTCATCAAATATCTTTATAATTATTTTTCAGTCAAGTAATAGGAAATAAAAAATCGTCGGCAAGATGAGCATATTAGTCTATGTTTAAATCTGTGTGTTATTTTAAGTTTCTTGTTTATTGGTGTTCTTCGTAAGCAATGGAAATTACCGTATTTTCATGTATATAATCCGCGGCAATTTTTTTTTTCGGAAAATAGTCTAAAATATGTTCTGCTGATAATATAGGTGTCACATAAAATAAAAAAAAATGCTCAGTATGATTAAAAATTTAATAAATTGTATAGAAAAAAAGCATTTATTATGAAAAATATCAGTCTAGATCCAGTTCATCGCAAAGTGCAATAAACTTGAGATGAAAGCACGAGATCGATTAAAAGCGATAGTTTTGAGAAGAGTCTTGTAAAACTTATCGATATTTAGCTTCTAATAACTTTTAAAACGATGTTCGACCTATTTAAATTAATATATATTTGCTTCGTTAATATTAAAATAAAAGAAATGGGTTATTTAAAAATTGCGTATTTTATACAATTTTTTTTTTATACCGCGCGTGCTTTGTTTTTCACTTCACATTAACACATTTGACGCCATTGTTTTTATTTGCCTTCGCTATAGCTTTTAATTTAAAATCTGCTGTGTAACTTAAAAATTTTGGCTTCCATATGAAGATTTACGAATTTGAGTATTTTCAAATCGAAACAGCTCACGTCAAGGCAAAATGATGTTAGCGAATTTACAACCGTAAAATCTTTAAGAGGAACCAAATTCATTTTTGAGCGTAATTGCACAAAGCCGATTATAGTTTACATAACTCAGGTGTGTCCTGGTACCACCTGTTATTTATTTTATGAAACAAAAAGTATTTCTTTCAAAACTTTCTTATAAGCTTTTCTGATGAAGAATGTTTTTTATCAGATAATCCGCGGTGGCGTATAATACGCACAACGAAATTCGGAACTTTGTAACACATAATCCGCGGATTATATACAGGAAATTATGGTATGTTTTGTCTTCTGTTTGAAGTTCCATGCACTCCAGTTAAACATCTGTGTAAATTAAGTGGTATATTTCCCACATATACTAGTCTTATTTAAATAATAAACACATATTTTTTTTAGATATTTTGCTTCTTTAAATTTATTTTTAATTCTTTATATATTTAAGTATTAGCATTATACATTATTATAGGTTTGTTAATAAATTTATTTTAATTATCTTGCAACCTTCAATTTCCATAAAAATATAACTCATTTTGAAGAATGACTTATTAAACTCATTTGGGTTTTTTGAGTTTGTTTTTATTTAGCTTTGATTAATCTGCAATTTAAGTTGATTTTATATTAAATGGAAAATCTTAATTTGCCTTTAATAAAAGTTTAGTTGGTCAAAATCTTGTATGTATATTAAATCTAATAGAATAATAATTAAAGTTTTAGATATTTAAATTTGAAGGAGTTTTATTTTATATGTAACTTATTATTGATACATAGATATTTTATTTAATCTAGAAATACAATATGAAACAAGTATAATATTTTTTAGTTTAAAAAATAATTCCATTGCATTACAACAATATTTACCTCAAAAAATGCACAAATTATGGTTATTACTTTTAGGTAGATTTGTTGGCCTTCCAAATTCATAAATTTTGAACATTATTATCAATGAATTAATAAGTGTATTATTTTATGATTAGCTCTCATCAGATGATGAAGATCTACATTTGGGTATTGTTGACTTATCTTTACCAGCACGAGCAGCAGAGCAAGCTGAGCATCTTGTTCGTAAAGTGTTAGAGGAAGCAGAACAAGCTGAACATTTAGTTAGGAAAGTCTGGGAAGAAGCTTGGAAAGTGAGAATTTTTTTTAAAATCTTAATTTTAAAAATAAGTTTTCTTTTAAATGCAAATGTGCATCTTCACTCTGGTTAACTAAATCTGAACTTAAATGACAAATAAACTTATGCCTCTTTAGACAATGCAGCATTTTTAAAATTTTGGTATTTTTATACTGATGATTTATTGGACTTCAGCAAAGAAACTGTTGTTTTGACAAGATAACTGAATGAAGCATTTCAATTATTACATGTTTAGTTGCTTAGTGTATACAATTTTTTTATAATTACTTAAATCAGTATAAAAAGTAATTGGCTATATATAACATAGTAAAATCGAGTAGTTTTACATATTATGTAAAGCACTAATTTTGTTTACAATATTATTGTGCTGAACTTTTATTCTATTTATCATAATTTTGATAATTTTTTAGTCAAACCTCAAATTAGTAACATCATTATGTTTGAGTCAGGTTCTAATTTACCATTAGGCAAACTGGGCAAAATTTCTTTATTTTTCCAAACCAAGCTGTCAGCCAAATAGTTTGTGCTCTATCTTTTAATTCAACAGTTTATGTATTCAAATCTCACCTTGGGCTTGGATGTTTTTTGTGTTTCGGAATCCACATTGAACTGTAGGTCTAGATCTAATTGGCCTTTGTGTGCAAAAAATGACCATTAAGTGACAAAACAAGTTTTATTTTCTAAGATTTTGAATTTTTTATTTTATTTTATAATTGTTTGATATTTTAAGGCATGACTTATGAACCTGAATCAGCAAAAGTAGTTTCTATCTTCTAAAATTCATCATGAAACCTTTAAAATGATTTTACTTCAGACCTAATCCAAGCATGGTAAAGGAGTGGTTATAGCAAATAATGGGGAAATATGACTCATGATACTTACCCGTAATTGTTTTCCCATAAAATTAAAAAATAATTTTCTTTTTAGAATTTATCTGTAGTAAAGTGAGCTTTAAATAAGGACAAATTTAAGAGAAACTAAAACCTTTGATGATTGATTGAAATTTTTGAAATTGAAAAAATAAACTAATTCTAATTATTCATAATCTGAAAATCTCGGGATTAAAACTTTTTTGCTGTAATAGTCTTTCTTAATATTGAGCTTTTTCAAGAAGTTCAACTATCTGAAAAATCTGGGTTGAATATTTTAAAGAAATTCGTTATTCACTATTTCTGGTGATTTGGGACCTTTACTATGAACTCGATGAGTATTTACATCTGAAAGCATTCCTAACACTAATAAATTCTACTGTAAAGATATACTGGTATTAGATTGATTGACTTGAATAAGTTTACAAGAAGAGAATGGATTAATACGCATTACATCTTCTAAATGTGTTATAAGACATTGGACATAATGACTTATTACTTTTACTAGCGATGAAATTGCTCTAAGGATGACTCAATTCACAAGCTACAAACTTCTCAGGGAAGTGATCATTCTCAACTCACTGGTGGATAGTAAACAATCAGAGGTCAGTATCACGTCTGTAAGGTAAACTTTTATAATGTTTTTAAAAACAGCTTTTATAAATTTTTATCACATCACAGCCTGTATTTAACTATACATATTCTTTACCTAACAAATTTGAGAATTCTATTCATTTTGTGCCATACAATAACAAATTAAAATCTGAGCTAACAGATTATTAACCTCAGCAATACTTTTAACTGAAGTAAAAATTACAAAGAACTTTGATTTTGGATAAAGTCAATTTCAAAACATGTAGAAAATCTTATGATGTTAGGAATGGACATTAAACTACCAATCATAATCATTATATTTTTCAAGTAAATTTACTTTCTAACTTACCAGCATAAATGTGCCTATTCCTGATCTATTTAAATAGTTGTTATTTTCTATTATTAGGGTTTTCCATCAAATTAACTGCAAGTTCTTTGCTTTCCACTGTAAATAGTTTAGTTTCAGGGATGCAAAAAGATTTTTGTAATAGTGTCTAGTTGGCCTAAAAGGTAAATTTTGACCTGTCCAATTTTAATTAACTCTTCTTGAGATTCAACATTTTGTTTGCACTTTTAATAAAAGCACTTGATTTATAAATTTAACAAAATATCCTGTATTTAATTATTACAATTTAATTTATCATTTTTTCTGTGAATTTATATATATAATTTATTTTAAAATTCATCATTAAAAAAATTCTTAATTAAAGAAGAATTGTTTTTAGGTTTGCCATTTTAGCTCTCTTCCAAAATGGTTACAAGATAACGATTTTATACATAGGGGTCACAGACCACCTCTTCCTTCTTTTAATGCTTGTTTCCGATCAATATTTCGGATACACACTGAAACTGGCAATATTTGGACTCATCTTCTTGGTAACTATTCCTAAACTCTTAAAATATTTTTCTGTATATGTTTATATAAAATATTAAGGTTTAATTAAATGTGATTAAATTTAAAATAAAAAATATACCTAAAAAGACTGAAAATTTTTATGGTAGTGTATTAAGCTTTTAATCTTTAGTTTTATTATAAATTGTATATTTTTAAAATTGTGATTGTAAGTTGTAGCTTAGCCAATTTTTAAATTTTTTAAATATAATTTGTGTTAAACTATATGAGTGTTATATGAGCTAGAAGCGTTTTATGCTGTAATGAAGAAAAGGCTCAATGAGACAGTTATCAGAATGAAATTTGCCAGATGTTTATTATCATTCATCAAAAATTTGAATCTTTTATACTAATCAAATTATTGACTGCATATGCTTTTTTTAATATCAATTTTGAAATCATTAACCAGCTGAGTACATGTGACTTATTTGTCTCAGTCCAATAAACAGTTCAATTTACTTCCAATAGCAAGAAAACTGGTCATCATATTCCAGACTTAAAAAGGTCTGTAATGAGAAACTAGGTTCAGTTTTTTTATCCAAAGGTGGTAATGTTGAGATTTTGCTTAAAGCAGAAACTGCTTCCCTAAAGCTTATAACATGTATGCTGAAGGATGACAAGAATAACACACACACACACACAATCTTGAAATTCTTTTTACATGAATAACTAAAATATTGATTATGTTCACTGAGTTTTATTTGTAACATTTGATCCTCTTGTAAACTTGCTTTAAGAATAAAAGTTTTACATGTAAACAAATTTATTATTAGATTCATGGTCTCTAAAATAATTAAATTAGATGACTTAATCATCATAAAAATTGTAAAATTTCTATGTACTTGAAAATTTAAATCATCTTACGTAGTACTTTCTTAATATCAGGGTCAGAGAGAGTGAGAGAAATCTCTTACTCTCTCTGACCCTAGCATACATTTTAATTAATTTAATTCCCATTTTTTTACAATTTTAGAAGTGAATTATAATTTATATTTTACTGAACCAAAGCATAACTTCCTGAATAGGTATTAATTCATTTACAATAAAAAAAAGCACATACTTTTACTGGTAAAATTAATGACTTCAATAATTAATATTTGTCTTCAGCTATAATTACTAAAATTCAAACAATATGTTAAAAAAATTATTATTTCACATTTATTTAAAATACCTATAATTAAGAATTATTATTCTCAAAATGTTGTTATATTATAAAATAATAGATTATCACATTGTTAGGTAATCAGTTTAGTTTGTCAATTATAATTGCAAATATGTGTTAAAAAAAATCAAGCGTTAGACATGGTAGTGACATTTTTGTGTAATAGTTATGCAATCATCCTAAAATTTAATGTCAAGAGTGCTTCTACATTGAAAACTAGCATTATAGTTTATAATACAATAGATATATGCTGAAGAAAAGTATTTTTCAAACAAAAAAATGCGTCCATTAAAAATTCTTCAAGGACAAAATGAACTTATTTTTCAAATAATTTTACTATAGTCAAAATGAATAGATTTTCTATAAGCTACCATTTTTCAAATAATTTATGAATTTGACTCAAAAAAACAAAAATTAATACTTCTACTATTTTTGCTTAAATTAGCTTTTAAGATTAAAAATATCATAATAAATTTGAAAAACTGCTAATTTTTGAAAAAATTTTAACCTAATAGATTTCAATTCTTATAGATTTTTATTTATTTTAATCTTTTATTCAAAATTTTTTTTTATTATATTTTTTTTTAATATAAAATAACAGTACAATTTTATTGCCTCCCCTCTTTTTACAAAAATTCATACCATACAAATGAATTCTCAAAATCATTTTTACTAAAGGATGGCGGCTACACAAGCTAATTCAAATTTCCTGTCTTAACATAAAATCTAGTTTGCTACACATTTAATGAAGTTATTAAATTTGTAGCAAAAATAATATACATATTAAGAAACAAATGAAATAAAATTCAACAAGTTACTCTGTCCCAGAAAATAAGATATAGTTCTCTAAAATGCTTAAAAAAAACTATGATTTTAATAAGATCTTTAAGTGTCAAAAATTATTATATTTTTTGTGATAACATTTTTTTCATTAAAATAATGCTTTGCAAACACAAAATGAAGCCATAAATGTAACACTGTTACCTGAATTTCAAGTTTTTTAAATTAAGTTAGTGTAATTTTAAGTCATCTTCTTTAAAAGTGTAAATCAACCATTTTTAAATAATAAAGTCATTTTATAAATTCAATATATAAAGAATTTTTGATCATTGGAATTAAACTATTCTGGAAATGTTTCCTGTGGAAAATTTGATCTTATATGTATAAAAGTAGACTGATTTAAAATTTCAATTTTTCTTTAAAGTTTAATTCCTCTGTGTAATTTCAAGCATAAATTGCAATTGATATTTGAAAGAGTCAACCTTCTTTTCATGTATTTAGTAATAATTGAAAATAAATCCAGAGAATAGTTTATGATCTTGAGATGACCAACCAAACAGGAAATAATCATCCCATTAAAAAAGCAAACAGTTATAAAGGGACCTACCCAGACATAGATGAATATTGTTTCCATTTCCAGATCTATGGAAGATCAGTTTACTTAGAAAAATATTTTTAACAAAAATTTATATTTTATTATTATATTTCATAATTTTGATTAATGATTTTAAACACTTTATTAAATTAAACTGTATCTTATGTTGCCATAGGCATTATAAATTATCTGTCAATGTTACTGTGTGCATTAAATACTTGCTTTATTAACTGTAAAATAATTCCTATTTTGCAAATTTTTTATTCAAATTTTATTTTAAAAAGCTAGAATTTTCAAAACTGAAATTACAAATGATAACAAATATTTTATATCTATTAAATTTTTTGTGGATTAAAAAATGAAAATAAAATATTTCAAAAAGTTAAAAATTTGTATAGTATATACTTTTCTACACACATTTATACTAAGAAAAGCAATAAAAATGTAATGGTTGCAATGTGTTTTTTAAAAAAAGACATCAAAATAAGTCAATAATTTAATATAAAAGTGACTATGGACTGTTACATTCCTGTAAATAATATGGGTTCTGTTAATCTAAAAATGGAAATCTTTTCTTAGGTATATCAAAATATTCTATAACACTGGAATGAAATTATCTCAATAATTCTAATTATTAATTCAAAACTTTAATTAAAATCCCATAATATGAATAAAAGTAATTTTGGTAAAGATACATATTTTCAATAAAGGACACATTTTTTTTTTTTTTTTTTGTAATGTTATTAGCTATCATTTAGATGAATTACAATGCAGAGGTGTCACTGGTCTGTCCTGGGGATGGTCTTGTTTTTGAAACTTTTTGAAGTTGAGATTTTAATTTAAAATATACCTTAAAAGAAATTTTTAATTAAGCTTAAAATTTCTTTTAAATCACTATGTAAAAATGATTCAGTTAAAGAGAGACTAGTTTTATCCAAAATTTAACTGGTCTTCAATGTAAGATTCATCATCCTCATCACATATTCTGGAGATTACTGTGATACTAAGTTGTGACATCAACTTTAGAAATCTGAAGCTTCTTGTATGCAATCCAGCCACTTAACACAAAGTAATTATCACTGAATTTTTGTGTTGAAACACTTTTACTTGTAAACATATTGATCTCATGCAGAGATTAGCTAATAATAAATTAGCTTTGTCCAGACTAATGATGCAAAAACATTGTGTGTTGCTTCTATAACTACTCATGGTGTGCTTAAAGCATGAGGAAATCTAGTAAGCAAATTTTTTCATAAAATATCATTATGAAAAAAATCATGTCATCATGAAATCATGTCATCATCAATCATCATGAAAAAATTCATGAAAAATTTTCAGGAAATATTAACGAATTATTAATGAAATATTTGCACATAAAATAATAAATAATATAGCTAAGTTTGCTTATGTGAATAAATTGATTACTGCACATTTAATTTCTAAAAAAGAGAATTTCTTAACTATCTAAGATTCAACAGCCAGTCTGGGGGTAAATTTATAAATTTTCTTTACATCTATTTATTAAATGCTTGTTGCAAAAAAAGAACTTAATTCATGGATAAAATTTGTATGCGAATCTACAGCTTATCAGGAAACAACTGCAAACTTTAGCTAAAACTTAAGTCAGGATTATAAATGTTTGATTTATTTTTTACATTAGATTCAAAATACAGAAACAAATTTAGAAGTTTATTGGCTGTTATGAATTTAACTCATCTTACTTTCCATCACCTTTGAAAGAAAATCTGGCTATTTATTTCAAAATATCAAACTAAGTAATGAATGAAACAGCGAAAATTAATTTAAATTGGTTGCATCATATCTTTAAAATAATTAAAGATGGTGATCCAAAATGTTAAATGTTAACTATTTTAGTGAAAGCTGTTATAACTGCGTTTTCAAGACCATAAATTAAAGGACCCATTATTATGGATGTATGAGTATTATGGATGTTATTATCAGGGACAAAATAATATAAAATGTAGAAAATTATGAAAGAATTTTACAGTGCAGAGTTATTTGCAAAGTCTTAACCTCAAAAACACAAACATCATAGTTAATTCAAAAATTAGTAAGTTTCTCTAAAATGAAAAATTAATCAGAATTTTACTGTGCTTAAACAAAATTGAATCAAGTCAAATAGTTTTTTAACATCACAAATATTAATGTATATTTCCTGTGAAAATCTAATGGTGACTGGGGTATGTAAAATATATCGTGATCGCAATGTCCTCCATGTTCTCATTCCAAAATAATAACACTGGGGGTGTTAGGAGTCGAGCCTTGGGTATTTTCTGGCTTTCTGTGTATAAATTAGGATACCCAGATGGTGCTGTCATCTATGAGCCATGTCGTACTTACCCATGTAGGGGTCTGCTCTGTTGAAAATTAGAAGAATCTCTTTCACTTCATTCGTCTAGCCCCAGATGGGCAAGCTTGGCTTCGACAAAGTGCCATTAATAATAGTAACCTGTAAAAGTAAAACATTAAAAAAAAATCCATCAAATTTTGATTAAAAATATATAGTTGTGCAAAGGAAACTAATTTATTTCAATGAAAAATTACAATATTTTTAAAGAAAACACTAATTTATGTTGCAAAACTGCATAAAATGGTAGATAAATATTTTTATTTGAAATTTTTCATCTTGATAGTTTTCTCAAGTGGCACCCCTCTGAAATATGAAACAAAAAAGTATAATTGTATTATTTTCATTCTTATAATTCATTCCTTTACCAGTGTAAAAAATGTTTTTGTTTCTCCTTTTGAATTACAGGAACATATTTTAGTTCATAAGAATTGAAAGGCTTTCTTTTTCAGTTAGTTCAAAAGAATAATATGCAAAAAGTTGCTGTAAAGAGTCAACCTTAACAAACCAATCGAAAACTATAACACAGATTTTTAAAAAATTGCTAGAAACATAAATCCACATCTTATATTCCAATAAATTTATTATTATTTAAAGTACCTAAATGTTTCTAAGAGGGAAATATTTTAATATCAATTTAGATTAACCAACAAAAAATTTTTCATGTTTTTTTTTTTTTCCCAAAAAATATGTGGGATAATATTTTAATAAAGTGCTTATAGTTTCTTACTAAGAAAAAGTTTTGCTATTTTGAAAAATAATATTTATTCATCTAAACAAAATAAGATATTTTTTTTAATCTGTGTACATTTTTTTTTAAATTATCAAATAAATTACTGTTTCTAAATATATATCTAACTTATTTAGGTTTTTGAATTACTTAAAATCTATAAATTATGTTATTTTAAAATCGAAAAAAAAGGTTTTAATTAAACTTGTTTTTTGATATGTACTGAATATTATAACAAAAATATACCTCAAAAATTAACTTTTTTGTACCAATTTAATAAAATTAATTGTCCATTTTACTACTTTTTAAAACAATATATATATATATATATAGTTCAATTTCAATATTATACTCTAAAAACTGATAAGACATGTGTTTTGAGAAGCTGTTATTTATACTATAAAGAGGAATTATATAATATTTTCATAACACCATACATTCCGTCAAGATGTTTTATCTCCAAGAATCAAAGAAATTTGATGATTTAATGAAGTACACAATAATAACAGCAACAATTTTTATAAAATATAGTAAATTTCAAAATATGTTATCACATCTATAAAAAAGGATAATATTCTTAATTTATTGAGTATTTATATGACTTGATTTCCTATTTCATTTTACATGACTCTTTGATAATATTAAATAAGTTAATGAAGGCAAAGAAATTGATATTTTTTTCCACTTCTTAATAAACCTTTATTTTAATAAAATTATTATTTTTTAACGGTATCTATATTTCATTTTTGATTTAAAAGAAAATGTAACAAATAATCTTATAAAATTGTCTAATACATTATACACACTCAATATATACATGTTACATACATTATAAAATTGTCTAAAGATGTAAATAGCTAAAGAAATAACTTATGTAACTATAATAGTTAAATGAAACTACACTTCTGGCCACTATAAATGCAACACCCTGAAGGAAGCATGCAAATAACATGAAATTTACAACATACATTAGAGGAGGTGAAATATACAAATGATTAGAATTTCAGCTCAGACGCCCATTACTCCCGTCTGTGGTGCCACTTCAAAGCGCTATATAAGGCTTGCAGATTTCGACAATTTCAAATTCGGTAATTGTGGGTTTGTTTTTTTTTTTTTTTTTTTTTTTTTTTTTAAACAACGCTCAATTACGCCTCTTAGAAAATGGCGATCGTTTTTTTATCAAATATCTGAGTTCAACAGAGGAAGAATAGTGGCCTACCAAGATAGTGGATTATCTTTCAGGAAAATTGGTAGAAGTGTTGGAAGAAGCCAAACAACTGTCATACAGATATGTGATTGTTGGATGCAGGGGGTATGACGGACCGACGTGTTCGATCGCATCCAGTTCAGTGCACCACTTTATGTGATGACTGGCAAATTGTGCGCATGTCAGTGATGGGTCACTCAGCCATATCACGAACCATAGCACAGTACATCCAGTCTGTAAGGCTGGATCCTGTGTCTGCACATACCTTTCAACGCCACAACAAGACTGGTCTGTCCGCAAGACGTCGATTGCTTCATCTAATCTTGATACAGAACCACATTCTTCTCCGCCGCGAATGGTGCATTGAAAGCAGGATATGGATAGCAGAATAGAATGAAATTGTTATTACCGACAAGTCATGCTTCTGTCTGCAACACCACGATGGTCGCATTCGCGTCTGGAGACACCATGGAGAGAGGAGGCTGAACAGCTAAATTATGCACCACCACACTGGCTCTTCACAGGGTATTATGGTAAGCGTAGTATTGGATATCAATCTCACACTTCTCTTGTACGCATTGCCTGTACTTTAAGCAGCCAGTGTTACTTCTCTGAAATGTTGGAACCAGTTGTCCTTCTTTAATTTTAGAGCTTGCCCACAGCCATATTTCAACAGGATAATGTGCGTCCACACGTAGTACACATTATCCAAGGATTCTTCGTCAATCACCTGATTGAATTGCTTCCCTGGCCAGCTCGCTCTCCGGATCTTTCACCCTTAGAAAACATATGATCCATGGTTCCTCAACGATTGACCAGATTATGTCCCCAACTGCCACACCAGATCAACTTTGGCAATATGTGGAAGCTGCTTGGTCTGCTGTACCCCAAGAACACAGCCAAAGTATCTTTGAATCAATGCCGAGGCATGTGGCAGCGGTGATCTCCAATAATGAAGCAGATAGTTTAGCTATTGAATTTGGCAAGAACCACGCTTCACAAAAGTCTATAAATTTAATCATTGTATACTTGTGGTTAATATATTATCTACAAAATAAATTTTATTGGAATATTTCTTGTCTTTCTTGGTGTTGCAATATGGGTGACCAACAGTGTATGTTTATCAGATGTGTCTACATTTGACAAAGTTAACCTATACATTAATAGTATTTGAAATTCAATTTTGAAAATAGTCACATTATTTTATAGTTATTCATCACTTTGTGTCATAGCTATTCTGATATAAAACTGTGTGACTTACAGAATTTTTTATTTTTACTGCTTCTCTGACATCATTCCATATATATATATATATATATATATATATATATATATATA
>JAPDSC010036855.1:51601-72797 GCA_026290005.1 Latrodectus geometricus
AAATGTGCATTAAATATTCAATAAAGAGTAATTCAATTTAAACTCTAATAATTACAAAACTTGATATACAATGTGTTTAGTGTTATTTAAATCAATTTCATCCCAATACAAAAAAAAGTTTTTAAGTACTACACTATTTTTATGAATCAATAATTCATATTGTTTCAATTTCTGTAAACAATAAAATTTGGAATTTATTACTTGTTGTAACTGTTATAACTTGAATTGTAATTTTAAAAACTTCATATTTTATCAGGTGTGGAAATACAGTTGTTAGTTATTGAATATTTACTATTTATGTTTATAAATAAGAAAAATGTTTTACTGGAGATAAGGTATTTACACAAAAAGCTGTTGATAGAAAAAGGAAGAAAACCCATCTTAAGATTTTTTTGATGTCCATGAACTACTAACAGAATGGTACACCTGAATGCATAACTAATTATGTGGGAAGATAAATGTTGCCTTCTAAATGATTAAGAATTGCAAAAAGTTAATATATAGTCATTTAACAAGTAAAAATATTAAATTTGTGTAATTTGTATGATTAAAATAAGTTGCATAGAGAAAAAAATTATCTTAGAGAAACTGTTTGCCACATGTGCATTTCCAGACATACATACACACTTATGTGATTTACTATATAATCTTGAAACTTCCATATTTCTTTGACTATCCCTTTTTAAATCCCTAACTTTTATTTTGAATTGCTCAACTTGCAAAAAGAAAGAAACATTAACTCTCTGACTTCCAGTTCAAAAATTCAGTTTATCCATTAGGCCTTGATATTTGTAATAGTGGGGAATTAATATTAGGTTCCTGCCGAATTTGCAGTTTTGTGCAAAAAGTGGTCACAATAAGCAAATTAAACTTAATTGTTAGTTTCCAACCCAAACTTTTATAACTTATTCTAAAATTGCAGCATTGTTTTTTCATTTTATAAACTGAGTAATGTCATATAAGTTTCAGAAAATAATTTTGTGTATATTAAAATGAGTGATTCCAAAATTATTAGTTTCATTTTAACAGAATAAGTATCATTTTTTAAATTTTAAATGCAATAAAATTGAGATTTTCAATCATAAGATTCTAAAATATCTAAGAACAAATATGTCAAGGCAAATAAATATGAACTGAAATATATATTTCATTATATAAAAAATTAATATTTAATTTACTGTTGAATCTCACTAACCTTACATTTGGTTAACCCCTTATGGCCCAATTCACCAAACATAGGATAACTTGAGAGTTGCTGTTAAATCAACTCTCCCTTGATTTGCTGATTTTTATTCACAAATTAAGGTAAAGAGCTAGTTACATTAGTGTTACCCTAGCATTATATGTCAGAAGGATTATGATAGGCTGGTGGTTTGAGAAGCATCTTCGGTAATGCTTGCTACAATTTGTTTGCTTAGATTTTTGCATACCCTCCGATCCAATGTTTATTATTCAAAAGAACTTCAATAAAAAAATATATAAAGTACTATTTGTGAAAAATAGTAATTTTAAAATAGCAATCATGAAAGTTCTTAAAATATAACCATCTTTAAAATAATTGTAGTGAGGAATTAGAAATCTTTGACTTTTCTATCGATTGATTGATAAAAGCAAAAGCTAATTAAATAAATCAAAAAATTTTATTTAATTAATAATTATCAATGAAAAGAGAGAATAAGGGAACTAGAAAATTTTTTGGGGAAGTAATATATAGTGGACAAGAAAGCATAACTTTCAGTTGTTTGCTACTTGTTGATAAAGCAAAAAAACCTGAAAACTCTTGTAAAGCATTTAAACATGCCTGATATCATTCTGGGACAATTTTTCATAACTAAGGAATATATTTGTATAATGTATGGGAGAAAATCTGGAAATTTTTTAAGTACTAACATTCAGCTTTTATATCCAAACATAACAATCATTAAATGTACAATTATTAAGCTGAAATTTAAGTATCACCAAAATTATAGAAAACTATCTTTAAAAAAAATATACATATTTATATCATATCCTACTGAATTGTTTGATTATATTGAAATATTTCTAAATAGCTATCTTATCACATTAAAATCTGCAATTCTCAACTTTGTAATATTAAAAAATGTCAAGCAAATAAATGTTATATTCTATTTTTTAAATTTAGATTTTCACACATTATACACTTTACTATATTTCTTTTAAATGCTAATGTGAAACAAAACAAATTTCATTTATGCAGCGATATCTTTGGGGTTGCAAACCAACACACCCACATAAAGAGAGAGATTCCCATGTATATATATTTATACACAATGTGTTAAATGCAAATTTTCCATATAACTTATTCTGCAGATTTAATATTTCTTTTAAATTAAATTTTATTAATAGGTATATTTTAATATTAACCCTCAAGTTATTACATAGGTTTAATGACATAGGTAACCATTTCATTTTTTATCAGCATTTAGTTACTGAAATTTTTTTAAATAAAGAAAATAAAATTGCATTGTTAGTTAGATTTGAAAATCTATTTTATACTGACTAATGGCACTTAATAAAGGCTTTGCAAATTTTAGTTTAAGTTAGGATAAAATTTGAATTACATTTCAAATCAAATTTCAATTCCTGACACAATTTATAATGTACAATTCTAATTTCTGTATGTGCAAAAAATATAGTATAGAAAAATAATAAAATATTTTTTCATACAATATCATCAAAAAAAGCAAAAATACTGATATCATTTTCACATTAATTCAATACAATATTAATTCTAATAGTGTTGACAAACATTCCGATTCATGAACAATATAATACCAATGCAAAATAAAATAGTTATGTAGCTAGTGTTAAAATTACTGCAACTTCTATACACATAAAAAATATTAGATTGCATTTATAAAAATCAAATTCTTTGCTCATTTATTTCTAACAATTTTGATTAAAAAAGGTTCTATAATTTATTAAATTGATCACAAAGTATTTAAAATAAGGTATACTGCCAAATAAAATACTCATGTAGGAAATGAATTAATGTCTTATGAATAATGATATAGAATATCTATTAAGTTTGTATTTCCAATACTGGGGGAAAATATTGTTGACACTATTAAATAAAATTGATGTGAACCAGATTTTGATTTCTAATGTTTTCAAACCATCAAAGTAATTGGCTTCAAATCTATGTCATATAAAAAAGTATGGAAACATTTTACACAGCTTTCATTAGCATAAAATGTCACTAACACATTTTGTAAAATCAAAATTGGTTATTCACTTACATCTTACATGCCTTATTTAATTACAGTATATTAGCAAAAATAAAATATTGTCTAAAGAATGATCAGGAAGTTTTTCCATGTACAAAATTAAATCAATATAAATATTTCTAAGAACAATTCTATCAATATCAAATTTATCATCAGATGTGTTTGTTAGTTAATATAAGCTCTTCTATAATTAACCTCAAAGAACATTTTTAAAGTAAAAATATATCATGTCCAATATTTAGTTTAATAAAACATCAACAATTATCCAAATTATAAAGAAAGGTTGACAAAAGTTTGGGAATAAAATTTCAACTTCATTTAACATTTGTTGTTGTTATGCTTGAATTTGTTTATGAATTATAACTTTATATGAAGAAATAAAAAAATTATATTAAAAAACTCAATCATATAAATAACAAATTCACTCATCAATTATTTCAGTGAAAAATATATCACCAAATATCCAAGTTTAATATCAAAAGACTTTGATACATTTAACTTAATGTTTAAGAAATAGATTAGTTTGCGTATGGTCACAAAATTGCAACGTTAAATCACAACTTTGATGACATACTTTTTTCTTTACAGAATTGGTTGATGGGAAAATATGCAATCAACCACAAAACTTAATAGCTTATACAATGTATATATATATGTCATTCAGCACAGAACACTTCAACAGTTTATAATGAAACAGTACCTTCAGAAAATGTTTCCCGATTTATTACTGATTATATGAGATATATGCTAAATATATGAGAAAATTATAATAAAATTTTGATTTTGAAAAGTGCAAATCTTTCATACATTCATAAATACTAAATTAATATTAGTAATGAGAATAATATTTACCTTTCAATTAGCAGAAATTTGAGAATTGTTTCTCACCTTTTGCATATGAAGATACCTAGTTGTCAAGTTTCTGATCTGTTAAAAACAGAAATACATAGAATATGTTTGCAAAATAACAAAGCAGTAATATAATTCATTAAAATAAAATTTATTTGTAAAGTCATAGATAAAAAACAATATTTCTGCTAAATAATTTTCAATGTATGTAAATTGTGAAATGTCCAAAGCATTATTTTTTTGTAATCTGAATATTTTATTTTTTAAATATATATTTTAAGTAATAGTTTCATATTATCAAAAACATTAACCAAGATACAGAAAATTCTACATAAATTAGTAATTTATCAATCATCTTTACATTATGGATTCACAGAATCAAAATTAAAAGTATACAGCTTCTGTGAATTTATTTTTTTGTATTTATAATGAGAAAGTGTAAATTTAAATCAATTCATGCATTGCATTATTGTATATTAGAATAGGAACACACAAACAGAGTAATTAAAGTGCGTGTTTAGTTAGGAAATAAATTCAAATAAAGAATGACTCAAAATGAATGAGAATAAAATTTTGCTGTTTGTGTGTTAATATATTTACCAATAACATGTATGAAGTTAAGACTTATTTCAAAATATCAGGCTAATTATTTTTAGAATTAAATTATAGAGATCAACTGCTGAAAAAAAGCGTTTAGATAATTTTTACCTGAAGCCATTTTAACTGATATACTTTTAATTAATGAAAAATAAAATATTTTAAAGGGTTTTAAAATATTTGCTTTAATAAATTCTAAAAATAGTGAAAAATGTCCAGTAGTTATTTATTGACATCTCGTGCAAAAAATATACTAAATTACCTTCAAAATTAAATTTTTGATACATTTCATTATCAGTTTTAAAATACTTAATATACTATGAGACTTCTTAAATTGGTTAACTAATATTGTTTCATTTCTTATTACTGTATAAATCTATCAAAGCGTCTGAATTTATGTTGGTTCATTGTCCCATTGAAACTAATTATTTGTGCATTAATTTGGATGCTGCTGTAAATTCTTTATTAGAGATTTGAGTAATTACATGATTTCAATAAGATGTACAGTTTTTTAAATAATCTGAAAACTGTTCAAAATTAAAAAATAAATTCAGTGTAGCAAGGTTTCAAAAATTAGTTTAGTTTCCCAGAAATGATTATATTAATGGATGTGATATCCATGAGCTGAGAACTAGTTGTAACCAAACTAACATTTACTCAAGTTGTAAAGAGTTCCAGAAAAATACTAGATTCATCAACATAATATCACATGCATTACATAATATGTCAAATATGTAAGTTGTATGAAGAATAATGCTTACAATTCCAATTATTGCTGCTACAAATCCTAACCAAAACAAATTTGTTGATATAAAACATGGAAAATAATTTTAATTACGCTATTGTTCATATTATCTAAAATTACTAGAAGAAAATCAGTCTTTCATTATTTATTTATTTATCTTTTTTTTTTTTTTTTTTTTTTTTTTTTAGAAAAAAAACAAGTTAATAAATACAGATTTTTTCACTTTTCTCATGAAAGTTTCTGTAATTTTGTTTAGGAAAACACCAAACTTAAAGCTAGCACCTTAACATACAGGGTACTGAGTAGTGGAACTTATTCCTTGTTTCTGTTTATTATTATATGGTTTACTTTTTGTTACTTTTTTTATTTAAAAAGGGTTTGCTCACATATTTAGATCTATGTATAAAATGAGAAGTAAATATGCTCAGCCTATTTATTGTGTACATATATAATTCCTTCCATGAAATAAAATTAATTTCTTTGTAATCACAAGCTACCTATTTATTTTTATTATTATTATGACAAATTAACAAGATAAAATAACACAAAATTAGTGTTATTTATGCAACTTGAGTAATATTTAGTTTATGGATTGAAATTATTCTCTGATATTAGTTTAAATATGTATATACATCTGCTGTATATAAATCATTGAAATCTGTTATATATGGTTTTTTAAGTTGTTTAAGGTTTTATTACCTTAAAGGTTGCATATCATTTATTGGAATTGCTCTATATTTTCTTACACGTCCATCAAACCAAATACAATGGCAAGAAAAGATTGTTTTTGCAACTTTCTTTGCTGGAGCAATTGCTTGTTTAGGAATGTCATTTACATTTCATACTGTTCACTGCCATTCTGAAAAAGTTGGAAAGCTTTTTAGCAAGTGAGTAAATTTGTATGTTTTTTAAACCTATACATAGCATGTACAAATAAAGTTTCTAATAAATTTATTTTGTTATAAATTTAAATTAATTTTCCTTTGAAAACTTAATTGCAAAATTTTATTGTTTACTCCATGAATATGTATTAAGTAACATTCGTTTGTTTTGATTTCACTAAGAAATTTAAAAGAGATTTATAAATATGATTGAGAAACACATATTTTTTACATTTTACAAGCTACTCTTTAGACATTTTACAAGCTACTCCTTAATTCTGAAAAACCTTTAATATTTCTGATGATGAATTTGCCTAAAAAGAACATGATGTAATGTAACAGAAAAGTTATATATTCAGTTACATTATTAAGTCAGCCAAAAGTGCTAGTCATTAATGTTGCTTATTCAGAATTTTGCAAACACTTTAGGTAATAAAGGGAAGCAAAGGTTTCTATTTTAAATTCATTTTATGTGGAATTATGTTATAATTTTGTTCTCAAAATTGTTTGGTTTACTTTTAAAATAATGGTTAACTTTATTTTGCAACAGATTTGAATGTATTTAATTTTCACCATAAATATTAAAATTTTTATTTTCCTCTTTAAAATTATGTTTTCACTGTCCCCTTTGAATCTGGCTGACTAAAATAATTTTCTTGTGTATTATATAAACTTTCTAATGCAAAGAAAACATTTCTTTTTAAATAGTTATTAAATAAAATAGTGGAAAATTTTCAGACATTTCTAGTCAGTTGTAATTAGTATAAAGGTTAATCATTAATTAGTATAGTTAATCATGAATTTTCCAAAAAAATCATACAAAAATCAGGCAAAAATGTATTATTTGAAAAACCATTGTGTACACCAAAATTTATCTTAAACATGTTACAAAACCGCTAATGCACTGTACAGTGTCATAGGGAAAGGCCTCAAGTACTTCTTTGGAGAGGGGTGCTAAATATAGTAGATAACAAAAATTTTTCAGAAAATTCAATTTTATTTCCATCAGTTTTAAATTATTGTAAGTCCAATCATTCCTCTAACACATTTCTAAATCCAATTCTAATTATGACTTTTTAACTAGATTTTTTTCATCTCAATTTAAAAAAGTATAACTTAAAATTATCTATGTTTTAGATTGTTTTAAAGTAGGTACTTTTCTATTGTTATTTACATTATATTCTTATTTGAAGCTTATTCTGTATAATATATTGCTATTTTTTTTAATAAGCCGCCAAATAGTTATCCTCCTTGGGCGCTAGTTTGCTTGCTACCTCAGTGACATTGTATTTTGTGAACAATTAACTGTTATTACCAAATCCTTTCAATAATTTTTTATTGTCTTAGTTGTTATTCCAATATTAATTTTCCTTTATATATATACTTGTGATTTTACTTGATTTTTATCAGATTCTGTAGTGTCCAACTAAAGTTCGCTTCCCTTACCTAAACTTTTGTGTAACAATAACTATGGTCATAAAAGTTACATCTAAGTTTTAAAAAGTCAAAATTCATCACTTTATGAAATTAAATAATACCTGATGGTAATTTAGATTATCTCGAAAACTAGAATGTTGATCTCAAAACCCCAATATCCGTGAAGAATTCATCTCTATATACAAGAAATGCTTAACTTAATACAAAAAGAGACTTTTTGGACATTTTGTCTCAAACAGACTATATAAAATCTGCTTTTGTTTGAATACGATATTGCAAAATAAATTTGAGAAAAAAATTATCAATTTTTGGATAAAAATATGGTTTCTATTTTGTCTGTTACACATGATTCATAAACTCAAAAGTGAAAAATAAATCTGAAGATAATAACTGTTTCATGATATCACAATTTTTGAAATCCCATGAAAGAAATACAATTAGATGATGTTGTAAAATATTGTAAGTCATTATACACCTATATCTGGTGTAGTTATTGTGGTTAACATTCCTAAATTGGTATTAAGCAATGGTGAAAATAGACTTAGATTTCAATTTTATGACTTAATCAATAGCAATTAAAAATTTTAGAAGAAAGCTTACTTTTATTTATTCTATATATTCTCCTCATAATGTTATGTTTTCTGTAGGTAACATTTGATGTGATATGATTTCAGTATTTTATGGGTACCTATATGCTAATTGCAAATAGCTTTAAAAAAATATTTCGAATTGTTTTTTTATTTTTTTTTTATTTTTCAGTGTATAATTAAAAAATCAAGCAGTGTTGAATGGACACAGATCTAACTACCAAGAAAAACAATAATATGAATAAAGAAAAAATGCAATATTATTACTCCTCATTTCATACATACGAAACATTTCTTTTGGATTAGAAGAAGATAAATTATGTAATGCTAGTTTGTAGGGAACAATTATAAAGCAATACCACAACATTATTACCTAGGTTCATGGAAGTTATTTTTGATATTTATTTCATTTTTATAACATGTGAAATTGTCACAGTACTTTTGATAATTTTCCTAAAATAAAAAATGTCTGAGATAGAATAAAAATATACCAGTTTTTGAGTAGTTAGAATGAATATATTGAAGAAAAAAGGATTCTAAATCTAAAATAAATCAAAATAATCTTCATGTATAAAATGCTTATTAATAGAAGAAAATAGTATCTTTTAGTTTAGTAAATTATTTTAAGTATGTTTTAGATAAATTGTTAATATATATGTATGCAATGATTTCATAACTTTATTGCAACATAAATTATGTAATAAATAAAAATGATATCTCACTATTACTTGTTATTTTACAAACATTTGTTATTTTCCAAACATTGTTGTTAAACAAATTTGTTATAAGAGTACATCTAAATACCTTAAGATCTTTGATGCCTCAAAGTGTTAACACTTTAAGGCATCAAAATGTGTCTTAACTGAAAAGTACATTGTTTAAATTGATAAATGTCCTAAATATATGTAAGTAAAAAATGTATATTTAAATCAAACAATTAAAATTATCTAGGCATTTTTACTTTCCCTTAATATGAAGAAAACAATTGATAAGTATGTTATTTTTTGTAAATGTTTTGGAAGTTAATTTTAAGTAATTTTTATTTCTAATTGCATCTGTTTATCATAGTAAATACCATCTTTAAAGAATATGTGTAGTGATACCAATTTATTAAATATTTAAAACCTTAATCTTGAATATTTTTTATTAAAATAATTTGTACTTTTTACTAGTCAAAATAATAAATTTCATCCAGTTTTTCCCCTTTACTTCAGGAAGTGTTTGAATTAATCACGTTAATATTTAAATTGCCTTATATATTGTAAAAAGGTTATGAGAAAAAATAAATTTTAAAACATTTCAGAAATTTTAAATAGTTTATATATTATGATGTGAAAAAGTGCATCAAATGGTAACTCTTTCTTTCACTAATAATGTATAAAACATTAAACACAAATTTATCCATCTGTAGTTGTTAAGTGTTTTTTGTGTTTTCAAATGCACCTCATCAAATTAAAATTCAATGAATCTTGTCTTGTAAGTGATTTAACAATATTGAAGAGATATTTAAAAGTTGATAATCATACCATTACTTCAAGCACTTACATAAGTGTTAGAAGTAATGGTGTAGTTGTCAATGCCTATTCTTAATTGTAGATACTAAATAGTTCTGAGTATTTCATTTGCTGTGCTGAGGCTTTTTCATGTTTTGATGTTTGATTCATAATTTTATCTTGTAACTTTGAAATCCATTAGTATTTTTCATTTCAGGTATCTATTAAATATCAATGGAATTGCTTAAAGTATTTTTCTCTAATAATATTTGAAAGAGCAAATCTCTTTTTATGCATAAAAAAAATTTAAGTTCTTCTGTAAACTATTATGAAATTTAATACAAATATCAAAATATTACTTAAATTATCAATTGCAAAGCTATTTAAGATAAATGTACTTCATTCTAAAGTTGTTGCCAAATATGTCATTGGTAATGTAATATTTAGAAATATATAAAGTTAATAAATGGCTGGAATAGTTTTACTGTAATCATTGACATGTTTTATCAGCATTTACAGTAAATATGTTATAAAATCCAATTTAATTTTCTAATTTCTTAATTCAAAAAGTTCTAATAAAAATTGATTTAATATTTGGAACTCTGCAATTTGTAAATAGTTGTTAATTGCTTACATATTTTATGCATGTTTTCAATTGTATTAGGCTAGACTACTGTGGGATTGCTTTCTTAATTATTGGTTCCTTTGTCCCATGGCTGTATTACGGATTTTATTGTAACTTTCAACCAAAATTGATCTACTTAGTACTTGTAATTGTCTTGGGAACAGCTGCAATTATTGTATCTTTATGGGATAAATTTAGTGAACCAAGATTTCGCTCAGTGAGAGCAGGTAAGTTTTTTATTATAAGTTTTGAAAATTGCATTTAAAATTATTGTTTTAGAATTGTACATTTTAACAGTGTTGATAACTAATTATATTTGCTTATTATTGAAATCTTAATGTTGGTTTGAATCATGTATGTAATAATAATTCATTAATTACTGAATTATGTTTTTTTCCATTTCAATTTGTTCCATATTGTTTGATTGATACCATCTTAATATTAATTTAAATTATATTTTATGTCATGTCATCAATCCTAGTAAATTAGCAATTTTTAAATTGAAGCAGGAATTTTATTTCCGTATTAAAAATTTCTCAGATTTTAATCATAAAAAAGGGTTTTCTCTCTCTTATGTTCAGTGTTATTTGTTAAAAGCATACTATAATATTTGAAATATTTTTGCCTTTGTATTTCATTATATTCACAAATAGGGAGTTTATAAATTTCAGCAAAGTATGAGATTTGCCTTCAAGTGTCTAATCAACAGTAACCAAATGTAAGAATTTTTGTGTTTTCTCACTTGTTTTTACATGCAAATGAATTTTGCTTAAATTGTCTGAAATTTATCACTTATTTTGAAAACCAACAGCAATTTTATGCATAAATTCTTGATAGTTTAAAAACCATTTTCACACTTCTATAAATTTCCTAAAAAAGGAAGTAAAAGTATGCATTTCCAATTTGTTTGTACAAAGGGTTCAACAACTTGCTGCAGGATAAAATTCTGTTATGTATTACTGTCAGTTAAAATTAAAGTCCCCAATTTAATTTGCAAGCTGTAATTTCATTGTTTCCATCTAAATTGAAGGAATGGTTTTATTTGTCACATTAATACTGTTGTGGATCACTCAACCCATCCAGTTGGTTGCCAAATTGTCATCCCTCTACTCTTCAGTTCAAGTTCAAGGGTTTAAAATCCACCTCTGACTTGGTTGTTCATAGTGGTTCAGAATCTACTTTAAACTGTATGTCCTGGTCTCCTTACCCCTCATGTGCAAAAAATGACTATTCAATGACAAACCAGTTATTGGCAATGATAAATGCAACTGTTTGAGTTTGATAACTATATAGGCAATTTGGTAGTTGGTAATAAATCTGAAGTGATAGAACCCAGTTGCATAAGTCCTCATGTATATGGATTGATTGTGGAACAACAAATAAATCTTTGACATTTTCTGAATCACACACACTCACAATTTGGAAAGCAGTGCCTCATGCAGCTATTTATAGTAAATTGTTAAAATATTTTAAGCTCAATATATTTTATTTTTAAAGTTTTCTTTTAACTCCCAATCAAACATCAAACATGTTTCACAATCTTAATTAATTTGATTTATATTTTATCAGTCGTAAAGCTGCCTTATATATGTATTAAAACAATCAGAATATTCTTTTACTCCAAAACTCATAATATTTAAAACAGAATTGTACTTTTAAAATTAAGTATAATTTTGTGAAGTATACAAGTAGAATTCAGTATGGCAAGGATTTAAAATATGAACACAATTATATGCTTCATTTCAGTATTTGATGTATTTCTGACAAATTACTAATCATAAGTAATTTAATAGAAAAGCTTTATCTTAGCATGAATTTGTGGTAAAATAGATGTCACATTTTTATTGAAATGTTAAAGTATTTCATCCAACTAAAAATGTTTCACTAGTTTAAAAATGTTTTGTTTCCCATTATTTTACTATTTCTAGCCTGTATTTGAAAATGAAATAGAATCATTTGAATGTGAAGTTGAAATTATTTAGTGTTCCAACACACTTTCTTTAAAAAAAAAAAAAAATTAAAGAGTACTCGTATTACTCATTATTGTTACATTTGTACTCCTTATATATTATAGCTGAATAAAATTTTATTTCAGCTATAAAGTAATATTTTCAAAACGTTAAAATTTTGTTATAGTTCTGTGTTCTTTCTTTTTTACACCTAAAAAATGAATCCAAGAAATTGCTATTTTTTACTATAACATCATTTGTTAAAATTTTTGGTCTTTAAATAGGACTTGACATTACATATTTCTGTAAACTTTAGAAAAAATAAAGTGTGCTTCAATCATTTTGTCCTTTATAATGAAAAACTAGCATAATAATTTATTATATTTTTTACCATTAATATGTTTAAGGAGTTTTTATGGGATTTGGTCTTAGTGGAGTTGTACCAGCTGTTCATTATCTAATAGCTGAAGGTTGGATCAGAGCGGTATACCAAGCATCATTTGGATGGTTGTGCCTTATGGGCTTGTTATATATTACTGGAGCTTTATTCTATGCTTTACGTGTCCCTGAACGATTTTTTCCTGGAAAATGTGACATCTGGGTAAGTTGAAATTGTTTTTTATTTTTTTATTTATTTTTTTTTATTTTATTATTTTTTTTTGTTACTTATTTGTAAACATTTTAATTGTTTGATTGAATATACAAGTTTTGATCATTTAATGGTGGAATAAAAAAAAAGAAAACCAAAAATTACTGTTATTTTTTTACAAATTATCTTATTTTTAGTTTAGAAAAAATGAGTATTCGGAAATTAAATGTTTCTTTTCTTTAATTGAAAAACTATCTGTTGACATGTTAGCAAATTTCTTAATATGTACCAGTTTTTATTCAATGACATGAATTTGTTAAATGAGATTCAGCAAATGAATATTTTTTTTTATTTTATTATGCTATGAAATGCATCTTCTTTTGAATTATTGAATATGTACTTTTTATTGCTATGTTATTTTGAATATGAAAAAAATCAAAACATTTAATATTTTGTTCGAAAGAATTATTTCTTGTCATTACTTGACATGATTTGACTTATATGAAGTTTTATTATTTATAACTATTTTTTCTGTACTTTTTGAAAAATTGCTTCTATATATCCTTTAATAAACTATTTGTTAATGAAAAAATATTGTTTTTAACATTATTCCATAAAAAGAATTATTTTTTTAAATGGATAATGTAAATTTTTATCCATTGATTAATTTGATCAACCATATTTTTTTGAATATTAATAAAAACTAATAATTATGTGTATTGATTTTAAAGTAAAAATAATTTGTAGCTTTAAAATTATTATAAAGCTTTGAAATTTCTAATTCTTTTTCAAATATGTTATTGATATGTAGAAGTGTAAAAAGTTTGTATGGTAATTTTGATATATTTTTTCTGAATTATTTTTATCAGAGCCCTTTGGGTTTAAATTGAAGTGAAACACTTTTTTCTACGTGGTTACGATTTAATATTAATGGAAGTATTTATTAAATTGTAGTGTTCCAAATTCTTAAAATTGTGTTTTCAATTTGTAAAAAATCGTATACATTAACATTCTGATAATGGATGAAAATGTGTAATATCTTTCAACTAATTGTTGGCTTTATAAGAAATTTGTAGTTCACTCAATCTTTATTTTTATTGTTTCTATTTACTAAGTTTACTAATTTCAATTTGTTATTTCACATTTATTTCTCTAGAGATGCATGTGAACAAAAATATTTGCAATAAAGTTGGGATGTTTTTAGTTCTTATGCAAAACTTTGAATTACAGATATTTCTTTCATTACTTAGTATAATTTGTTGGAAGTAATTTCCAATTTTTTTAAAGATAAATATTAAAAATGGTTGAAAACCTAAAAAATTATTGGTAACATAATTTATTTTTTAAAAAGTTACATTTATACAAAGTATGAAATCATTAAGTCATTGATAAATTAATAAAAATTTGCAATATTATTGTATTTAAAAAGTTTTTCTCCTATACTTTAGTGAGGCTATTATTTAAAGAATTAACATTCTAATTTAATTGCACATAATGGATAGATTAACCTCTTCAAAATTTTCTATTGCTAATAATAAATTTGTAAAAATAATTCAGTATATTATAAAGAAATATCAAAAAAATAATAAATTTTCTGTAATGATATATTTCATGTGTTTTCTTTCTCTATGAATTTACTAAAACTAATTTAAATGTATTTTTTTTATTCGTTGTATAATTATTTACTTTTAGTACAGTTTACTCTTTGTATTTATTCATTGTACCGTTTACTCTTTTTATGACAATTTTAAATTATGTGTAGTTATGTAAAACTTAGTTTTTTTTTATTACTGTAGAGAGTTACAGAGAACTACAATTCCAATAACTTTTTCTAAATATCAGAAAATTCCATTTTATTTTAAGGTTTTGCAACAGAAACCTGAAAAAAAAGACATTGCTATGTATACCAAACTTATTTAAATTATCACAATACTTGTGACAGATATGTTTTACTTCCAAGAGGATTATTCAAACATGAATCTTATATCTTGTTTTAATTCAATAAATATTCATCAATTCTCAATTATTATATCCTGCAAGTTTATACATTAATCTGCATTCCCTGTTGTTACTTTTTTCTGTTGTAAAGATTAGTAAAAATTGTAAGAAGGTTAATGCTAAGAAGGATTTTTAAAAAAATTATTTATTCTTTAAGAAAATATGAAAATTATATAGTAGTTTTCTATTTATTTGGAATCACTGTTCTAAAATTATTATCTATTATAATACATCAGCAATTTTTGTAGTATGCATCATGTAGCATTTTTAATTTTTAAAAAGGTAACATGGAACTTAAGTTAGGCAAGTAAGTGGAATTTGGTAAAAAAGCAGATCAATTTAATACATATCCTCAAGTAAAAACTTTACAAAACTATAAAAAATAAAATTTCATAATTTTTTTAGAGGCTCATTATTCTTCAATACTTAATTTTTTCATACACACAAATTTAAGAAGAGTAAAGAAGAATTTAACCTTCAACTTAAAAATGTTTGTAATATCTCATGATACACATTTTGGTTAATTTGCAGTATGTATCAGAACATTTATTTTCTATTACTTTTTTATTTGAATAATAAATGTTTATTTATTTGTATATATAAAATTTTAACTGAATGACATTTTTTGATATAGTTAATAAATAAATCTGAAACAATTTATAAGTTAAATATTTGTCTGCTTATGTACTAAGAAATATAATTTGTCTTAAAAATATTATTGAATTGTAAACACTCTTCTTAATGCAAACATAAATCTGCTAATGTTACAGTAAGATAATATATAATTTTATTATCACCTACACATTTTCCTCTCTAAGTAGGAAAAAAACAAAATCAACAAATGCTTTTAAACATTTTTCTCTCTGTGTCATACAAGTCCTAATATTCATTATATGTTCATGGTCCATGAGCTCATTGTGTCTTAATAATAAGAATGATGAATATAATGAGCTCATGCATTCATTATACCAAGCTGACAGCTGAATAGTAAGTACTCTGATTTTTAGTCAACAGATAATAAGTTCAGTTCCTACCTTGAGTATTGCTGTTTTCAGTGTTTTGTACTTCACTTTAAACTGTAGATCTTAGTCTAATTAGTCATAATGTGAAAAAAGATGGTCATGCAGTAATAAGCAAAACAGCCTCCATTATCATTTATTGTAATTTATTAAAAACGTCATTTGAACCATTAAGGAAGCAGGCACACTCACATCACTATCGAAATCCCAAACTCTATTACAGCAATATATGCGACTTGTAGTAAAATTGTAATTTATTAACTCATACCTACTGTGTTATATGTTGAGTATTGAATTATTCAATATAACAGTTAAAAAATATGGCAAAATTATACTGAACATGAGAAAGATTAAATAGCATTAATTTTTAGAATGCAACTTCTTATCGTAGTTTCAGAAAATTGTAAAAGAATGTTAAAAATATGAGCTCCAGCAGCAAAATTTATCCTTTAAATTCCAGCTATGAAATGGTATATAATTCAATTTATGTGCAAAAATATAATTCTGTGTTGTCAGTGAAACTTTTTCTTGAAAGTACATAAGTGCATATTCACACAAATGGTAAATAATTAAGAAAAAGTAATCAAACACCTGATTCTTCCTATTATAATTGATGATTTTTGTATTTCATTTTTAACAGATTGCATTAAGATCAGTTTATGGAAATAGACATTTTTTAATCTGAAATTATAAATAAAGGCATTTATTTTCATGAAATGCCGACAGAAATATTTAATAAGTTACTAATATCTATATAGCTTCCCTTTAAAATATTAACCAGGGAAACAGTTATAGCTATTTTATTGGTAATGTTCAGTTAGTAATCTTCTATGCTAAAATTTAATGCTCTTTCACTTTTAACTCAAATGTCTTATATAAAGACACTATCAAAATATGAAATGTCCATGCAATATTTAAATTACAATTGTATATTTAGAAAACAATGTACATTTTTTATATAAAATAAATGAAAAAGGTCTAAGCAACAGTATTATACCAGCTCATTTATTTTATGAAACTTTTCATTCATAAAATTTAAAATATTTTAACAACATTAATAAAGTATATTTATATTATGAATCAGTTATGCGTAGATACACAAATCAATTCAAAGGTCTCTTTAAATATTAGAAAAATATGATTGAATTTTTTAATTTATTCCATTTTCATCAAAATTCAATATTTAATAATTAGTTCAAATTATTACTTGTCTCAAATTTTTCAAATTCTTCAAAAAATAACTGTTTTAAATCTCCAACTACAGCATTTTTTTCCATTTGTCAAAATAATTACTATTTTTTGGGTCCAACAGACAGCTATGATCTACGTAATTCATGAAATTAATACATTATCCAAATTATTTTTTTAAAAAAATATTATGTGGAATACTTAAAATTTATTATAACTACTCCTATACTGATATATTAAAAATTCCTCCTCATCCAAGGAAAATTAAATCAAATTAATAGTAGACATTGTTTCCATGAGATGTATAAAATATGTGAAAAAAGAGTAGTAAGCTAAAACATGAAACTTTTCATTCATATAATTTTACTGACAATCTAAGCACTTGATTGAAAATGGAAATGCACTAATTGTATGAATAAAATAAGCATCTGAAACATTTGATAGTAAAAATCATTGGAGCGAGATAAATTCAATTTGATAGTTTCTGGTATGTTTATAACAAAATATATTAAATAAAAGGATATGCATTTTTGGAAAATGAACATTTTTCAAAAATTGATTTATTTAAGCATAACTTTATAAACTATTTTTCATTATATGAACACAGAAATGACTGTCTGTCAAGATGGTATGGTAGTTAAGTAAAAAGATTACAATACCATCTTGACGCTTTTTTTTTTTTTTTTTTTTGAAAAAGATGCTTTTCAAAATAGTTCTCGGATTTAATCACATAACCTATTAGACTATAAAAGGTAGATGTGCTTCTCTGCTGTTTACATCCATATCTTTTAAAGCTCAGAACTTCATAGTTTGCAGTGTTTTCTATCTCCTTATCTTTCAAATCATTTGGACTTGAGGTTCATATAAGGAATTGGTTGATGCAAAGCTTGTTATTGTATACATCTTTTGTTCTCCCCAAGAATGTGTTTGTATATTTTTCGATTTGATACTTTGGAAGAATAATATAAAAACCAGTTTAAAATTTAATTTTATACACAATATTGCACTAAATGATTATGAAATGTTGTCAAAAAGTTATCAACTGATAAAAAGTCAAATTTTATCATAATTATTAATATTTTGATAAAGTACATTTTTTTTACCTGAATCGAATAGTCTCTAATAACAATATACAAAGGTCACTTTTAAAAAGAGACCACACTGGGAAGATCACACGGAAAAAATTTCCAGAAAAATCCAGCTTAAAGTAACTATTTTTTTAGTTCTTGTAGTTGGATTCATATTGATGTGTATTAGTAGATACTAAAACGAATTTGACATTTTGCAAAAAAAGCGATGTATTCCAAATGGTTGAAATTCGTTATTTTATCCTATTAAATAATTTTCTTTTATTTGATCAATTAAAGACTATTTAAAATTGAAGTTTGTTTTTTTAATTTTTTTTTTAAATTGTATAGGTAGAGATACATGCCTAGAGATTTATATGAAGTCCAGATCTGCAGATTGATAAATAATAGCAATTTATTAATGTAAATTCTCATAGAAATTGAAAAGAAAGTTTGAGCAGGACTTTTATATAATTTGGCATATAGATCTGTTACCTGTTTTTAAGTTTTATATAAGACTCGTTCAGATTCCTTTCTGATTTTAATGCAATATTGAGAAAATCATAAATCTTCCATCTTCTTAAGATGTTTACATAATATTTGGAATTCTTTTTATCGTTATAATTTTACAGTGATTTACTCATCGTTTAATTTTAAAATATCTTTATTTAAAATGTTTTATCGTGTTGATTTAATTTTACTAATATGAAATATTCTTCATCAGTTTAATAATCATTGCTTTTTATTTTTCAGTTTCATAGTCATCAAATATTTCATATTCTAGTCATTGCTGCTGCTTGTGTACATTACCATGGAATTACAGAAATGGCCATGTATCGTTTAACAATGGGTGATTGTGCAGAGGAACCTCCAGATTATTTTCCTCGTTATTAAGTTTTTATTACTGAAGATTATTTTTATAGATTTATTTTCTGTATAACAAAATTGTTGTTGTTTTATCCTTTGGGATTTATTTTTTAACATTTAACCTGAAATATTTTGTATTCTGTTGGTAAATATTTAATGTTAATCTTTGTTCTTATTGCTAATTCACAGCTATGATATCCAGTATAGAATAAAATTTCTTTGAATCAATAATAACATTCTAAACATGTTATCTTAGTTAATAATTTAAAAACAGATTTATATAAAATATGATTCATTTAATATTTTGTTAATATCTCCCGATAAATTTTCTAAATAATTATTACATAAAATATTTTTTATTCATATATTCATCATTGTTTTTGTGGAAGAATGTATGTGTGTATTAAACATATTAAAAAAAGTTTTGTTTATAACTTTATTATTATTGTAAAATGTCTATTTATGTATTCAATTTAGAACCTCATTTTTTAGGTGTGACTGAAATTAAGTAATGGGAAACAAATTATGTAATATATTTTGCATGAGAAACTTCTGTACAAAAGAAGTTTAGAAACTGTGATTGAAACATGTAGCTTGTCATGTTTCTGCCTTAATAGAAGCATTGCAATGTTAGTAAATACTGAATAATTATATCGACAAGTATACAAATGTTATATGTTTTGAAATATTGTATGTTAATGAAATAAAACTAACATGTGTTAGAAATAAATATTTAAGCATTATTTTTTATATTTATTACTGTAAATCTATAAGTACATAATTTTAAAAAATACTGTGTTAAATTTTAATTCTGAGAATATGTTGAAATGAAAATATATTTTTACTTACCATTTTAGATATGTATTAATATCAAAAGTCAATTTTTGAGTTACGTTTGCACCTTTGAATTTTCTCTTAAAATATTTCTGACTTATGGAATTAATAACACCAAGTTATGTACTCTTATCAATCAACTACTATTTTCAAAAAATGTAACACTGTAAAGGAAAGGGTCCCCTTGAAGCAAAACTGTCGACATCTGTGAGAACAGTGGGCTCATAAAAATAGAAACTGCTATATTTACTGCCAACAAGTGGTTTTTCTGATAATTCACACTTTAATTTTGGTACCACACTGGCTGTATTCATTTTAGATGTTATGGTAGTGAATGCTAACATCCGAAACGCATGATCGACGTCATAGAGTAAGTGAACATTAGAAGTTATGGTCTACAGCACGACTATTTGTCATAAAAGATATTTGCTCTCTCTCGAAGTAATTTTTTGATAATCTTAACAATAACTACATCAGCAAAATGCTGAATCCCAAAGTTATTCCTTTTCTTTAGCTCTTTTCTGGAGCTATCATGTAAATAAGATATTGCCTACTTGCATGTTGCAAGGAATAGTCAAGATTTCTTTTCAGCAGAACACAAACAACGTATATGTGGCCAATTAATATGTGTGGATTTTGTTTATGAAGATCTCGCTTGTTTTCATTGTCCTACAGCATCTACTGGTGAAATTTTGGTATGCATACAAAAAAGTGAAATGTTATTTCCGAAGCAGGTATTTAAAGTCTAACTGCTTGTTATGTCATATAGCAGCACTTATTTCAACAAGTGATAGTGACATAAAATATTTTTTGGGGGTACTTATTTTTTTTTTTAATTTGAAAATGTAACTATTTCTTATACCGTATAGTATATTATTTATACGATATGTAAGCTACGTGTATTAACTTAACTAATTTGCCATTAGAATTACTTCTACACGTAACCATGTCAGGACGTTTTAATCAAAAAGACTGCAATTCAGTAACAAATAACAAATTTATTGAATATCGCGCTTATCCATTCTATGACCGACTCTCTCGGTCGACGTACATCAACTCTTTTTTTTGTATTCGCCCTCTAGCGGCGATTTCGCATTTCTCACATTCGGCCAGACCGACCTTACAATTGTCGTCAATTGGTAATTTAAAATTTAAACTTATTTACAAATAATACAAATTTCTTTAACATTAGCAATGAAACGTAGCTAAATAACATAATGATA
>JAPDSC010036855.1:72897-83563 GCA_026290005.1 Latrodectus geometricus
ACAAATTTCTTTAACATTAGCAATGAAACGTAGCTAAATAACATAATAAGAGAGAGAGAGAGATAAAGCAGTTAATACCAGATCAATTCAAATTAATAACTATATTTATATTAGAGAAGTAATAATTATTTTTCATTTACACAAACAAATATTGTATTATCATTAACAATAAATTTACATTTTCCATTAAAAGTAGAAAAATCATCATATAAAATTTAAAAAAAAAGATGTGTTAAACATATATAATAATACTAACTAATTTTTACTATTAAAAAATATTCTGAATATGTACAAATTAATAATAATACTTTCTTGTTTTTCATTTGTAATTCTTAATTAACACAATTCTTAATTTCAGCACAATTATTTATGACAGATGTTTACAATAAAATAAATGAACTTAAAAACATAATAAAGTATTCACAAAACAAATTTTAACCAACTTTCACACACACTTACTATTTGATAAATATTTCAGTATACAATAAATCATCTTTGGAATTTATTTTTAGAGTCAATAGTCTATTATAGAGTTCATTGTCTTTTAATTTGCAAGTTTCTTTTTTTTTTTTTTTTTTTCTAAATAAAATTGGAATGATCTTACCATTTAGGATTCCTCTCATTCACCTTTAGTCCTTGCGTGTAGATCTATATGGATTGCGTCTAGGGTTGTTTAGAGAATAAGCATCGGCACTATCGATATCAGTCTTCATCCGAATCCAATTCATTTATCCATGGTTTCAGTTGACTTATATGAGCTGTTGTTACGTAGAAGTAGCCTTTTCTTTTTTTCTTCCAACTGAGTCACACGGTAGATATCGTTCGGCAATACCTCGGTAATAATAAGGGGGCCTCGATATTTAAGTTGTCTTCGTAGGTTGGCCTGTAGATTGTGGAGATCTTTTCATCACGACAATCTCTCCTCGTTCAAACATCATAGCTCTACATCTTTTTTTTATCGTAATACTGCTTCACTTTTTGTTGACTTTTTTCTATTTGTCTTCGAGATTCTTCGTGCAGTATAGATGGATCTTTCCAAATCCGAGCTTCTTCATGAGCTAACTTTCTCAAAATTCCGTCATTGAATCGTGGAGAATAACCATGGAGCATTTCAAATGGTGCCTTGTTTGTTGATTTATTTTCAAAATTGTTCAAGTTTCTCTCAACTTCATGTATTTTAGCATCCCAATCTTTATGATCTTGATTTTCCATACCCGTTGTTATGGTAGACAATATGGTTCTATTAGCTCTTTCAACCATACCATTTGCACATGGTTGCTTCGTACAATTGAGTGTATGATGAATTCCCTTTTCAGTACAATATTGTTGAAACTGATGTGAAGTGAAACAAGTTCCTCGATCTGTAATTACTTTCTCAGGTAGACCATAAGTGTTTACAAACTTTTTCATAACCTTCAGCACATGTGACGTAGATGTACTCTTCACTGGAGTCAATTGGACAAATCTTGTGAAATTATTATGACCAAAAGTTCTTGGTTACCTTTATAACTTTTTACAAAAGGTCCCGAATGATCCATATGTATAATTGCAAAATGTCTTTGTCCAGGTTTAATTGGATTCAATAAACCATGTTGTTTTCCTGCCGGTGTTTTGTTCATTAAGCAATCAAAACATTTCGAAATGTGTCTTCGTACATAACGTTTCATATAAGGAAACCAATACAACTCTTTTATCTTATTTACCGTTCTGTCAGCAGAAAAATGTCCCATAAGATCATGAAATTTAATAACTACTTTTCCTCATATTCTTTGGAATAACATAGAAAAATTTTTCTTTTCCATTTTCGTTTATGAATCTAAATAATATGTTTCTCTTGAAGACATAATTTCTTATTAGCGGTTTTTCTTCTTTTGTTCTATCCTGGTCTCTTTTTTTCTTAAATATTTCTATCAACTTTCGTATTTTTGGATCAGTTTGTTGTATCATCAATATTTGCTCATCTTCACTCAGAGTGAAACAAACTTCTAATTTAGCCTCGATGATGGATGTTAATGTATCTTCTGGTTCCAAAACTGGAACACTGCTCATTGCATCTACATGAGTCATTTTTTTTTCCAGCTTTATGTACTATTTCAAAATCAAATTCTTGAACTAAATTACACCATCTTGCAATCTGAGGATTATTTTCTTTGAATTCATGTACATCAATGCTTGACAATCTGTGACTATTTTGAATTTAATGCCTAATAAATACTGTCTTAATCTTTCAAGAGTCCACACAATAGCCATCAACTCGAGCTTGCTTGAATGATATTTCTTTTCAATTTCAGTTGTCTTTTTGCTAACACAATAAACCAATCGCCATTTATTGTTCGATCCTTGTTGTAGAAGCATGCCTGATAAACCACTAGATCTTGCATCGCAATGTACTTCCGTTTTAGCCTTAGAGTCATAATGAGTTAACACAGGTTGCTCTGTAAGGCTATTTTTCAGAAACTGAAATGACTGTTCTTGCTCTTCTTCCCACTTGAAAGATTCTTCTTTTCGCAAGAGTCGTCAGAGAGGTTCTGCTTTTTGAGCATATCTTTCCACAAATCTCCGAAAGTAACCAGTTAAATCTAAAAATCTACGAATATCATGAATATTCTTAGAAGTTGGAAATTCTTTTATTGGTCTTACTTTTCTCATTCCTTGGTTTACTCCTTCTCCATTAACAATAAATCCTAAAAAGTCTACTTCCGTTTTACCGAATTCACATTTTGACTATTTTAATGTTAAATTAGCAGATCAAAGTCTCTCAAAAACCATTTATTCGTCCAATCATATCAGTCCAATTTTTAGCTGGTATCAGAATATCATCTAAATAGCACAAAACTTTCTTATTTAACAATGGTCCCAATACTTTACATTAATCTCTGAAATTCTGAAGGTGCATTTGCCAAACCAAAAATCATACGTTCAAACTGACCTGTTTCATCTGGGGTAATAAAAGCAGTTTTTAACTTAGCTTCCTCTGTGTATTTGTAAATAACCATGAGCTAAATCTAATGTCGTGAAAATATTACATTCACCAAGACATTCTAATAAATCATCAATTCTGAGCAAAGAGAATTTATCTTTAATTTTCTGTAATCTACTACAAGTCTATTCTCACCAGTTTTTTTTTTTTTTTTTTTTTTTCGAACTAACAATACTGGACTGGCATAAGGTGATCTTGTTTCAGAAACTATTTTGTTTTCTTTCCACTCCTTAACAATATTCTTAATAGAATTCCTCTCAGCTGCATTTGTTTTATAGGGACGTAAACAAACTGGTTTACTTCCTGGAACTTCATTTATTTCCAACTTAGTTAATGTAGTACAACCTAACTCATTTATATTCAATGCAAAACAATCTCTATAATTATTAATTAATTTCACAATCTCTAACTTTTTATCATAAGAAATAGTTTCATCAAATTTAATATCATATATTTTAACTGCGCATTTATGTTTATTTACATTGTATATTGTATCTTCAGTTACATTGCAAAAATTATTAAATGGAAGAATGTATTCAGATTTTAAATTCCAGTTTTGCGAAATATCCGTTGCTCTACTCAGACATTGGTTTTCTTTTAACTTAATGTCATAAGAGCCATTGTTCATAATAGGAATTAACATTTTACCATTTTTAATTTCAAAAACAGAATCGAAATTTGTTTCTTTTCCCTCTAACAGTAGAAGACAGTTTTTCATATCTTCCGTTTTCGCCTGAATAAAATGTACGCTATTTTTTTCTATTACAAGAGGTTCTTCTGTTTTAAGCTTTATTTGTTAATGTTTTGATTCGTCTTCCAATTCAGAAAACGGTATACTATTCTAATACCAGATGTGCAATTTGGAGCCAATTCGGGCGAACGCGATTTCTGTTTTGTCTAGAAAGTCCCTTCCTACCTACAATTAGGTCAAACGCCATAGTATCATCATTCACAATGAATATTTGAAGTGTTGCGCTGACATCGTCGATTTCTAATTCCACTTGACTTTTCCAGTGTGAAAGCAGTTGCGGCAGTAGAGCCAAATCCAAACAATTTTCTCCTTAATGGAATTATATTCAATTTTAATTTCATTGCAACTGATTTCTTAATTAAAGAAATGCTCGATCTCGTATCTATTAAACTATTTATCGAATTCTCAGAATTATCTATTTTTGCTTTTTCCATATAAACATTTAACGGGGATAGGTTTTCAAAGTTCACAGTTATCTTTGTTTTTCAAACAATGTCATCGGGTATGTCCAGTCCCATCACATTCTCTACAAATTAAACTTTTTCTTTCTTTTGGATAGTCTTCAGAAATATGTCCATAATCATTACAGTTAAAACACTATGCTACTTTTATCACTGCAAGAATTAAAATTAGTGTTTCGTTTTTCTTTCGAATAAAAACACTCATTTTTCGAATACCTTTTAAACTCGCGGTTTTCTCTTAATTCGTTTTTGAAATTTTCATTCTTACAGCGATCATTAAATTTGCTTTCACAATTATCAAAATAAGATCTTTTCTCAATAAATTTCGGGCTTTTGTTTTCAATACAAGACTTTATTCCGACTCTAACATTCTCATATGAATCTAATTTTTCAGCTAATTTTTCCGGATTAGTGAAGTTAGTCCATTCATTTATGAAGTGATTACGAATGGTGGGGAAAACACTTTTCTTTAACTGATCCGTAATAATTAAGTCTTTAAGTTCCTCAAAGTTCCTAATTTTAAGACCGTGTAACCACTCATTAAAATAATTTCGTAACTCATAAGTAAAATCTTTCCAAGTATTTTTAATTGTACGTGAATGTTCATAAAATTTCTTCCGAAATCGTTCTGCACTTAATTTAAATCTTTTTAATAAAAGTTCTTTGATGTGATAGTAATCATTTGGTTTATCGTTCAGTTTGCGGGCAATACACTGAGTTATTTCGTATGGTAAAAGTCCTAGAAGATAGAAAACCCAATGAGCTTCATCTAAACCTATTCGAGGCGCTTGCCTTTCAAATAATATAAGATAAAAACTTATATCCCCTTTATTCACATCATATTTTTGCATAAGCTGTTGCAAACTGCATGAATCGCGTCTTTCCGAATTCGAATTATTCGCATCATTAGCATTTCTTAATGCATTTTCATTTTGCAAACGTAATTTTCTAGATCAAACTCGCGAGCTGCATTTTCTTCTTGTAAGAGTAATTTTTTTACCTCAGAAATTCGAGCTGCCTCTTCGTCCTGTTTTCGATCTTCAATAATACATTCAAATAAAGCTTCAACAAGTTCTTCCTCGTTATTTTTAGAATTAATAATTATGTTCTTTAATTCTATTATTTTACAATCTTGGGGAACGGTTTCTCCCAATTCAGTAGCTAAAGTAATTAAATATATCTTTTTTCCTTTCGCCAGAAACGAAGCCATGTTAAATCAAGCTAAAATCAAAAGCGTAAATAAAAAAAGATCACTCACTTTAGCACTTTCGTTTTTATCCAATGTTGATGTAACTCGTAGCTTCAAAAATCTTCCACCATAAATTCTTGATTCGTTCACACAGAAATAAATAAGACAAAAATGCAAAATCAAATAATGGGAATTTGCCTAAAGAAAGAATAGAACAAACTTATCCCTTTAATGTTACAGATATTGATTTCTGTGGTCTATTTCATGTTAGGTTTAAAAATCAAAGAAAAGGAACGCTTAATAAAGTAAACGTAGCAATTTTCATTTGCTTAGTTACTCGTGCAGTTCATTTGGAAATAGTCCAATTTCTCATCAAAAGCCTTTATACCTTTTTACAAACGTTTTATTGATAGAAGAAGTAAATGCGCTAAATTATTCCCCGATAATGCAAAAAAAATTGTTGGTGCAAATAAAAAACTAATAAAATTAAATGAAATTTAAAAAAAAAATCCTGATAATAAATTAGATAATTTTTTTTCGGACGAAAATATTGATTGGAATTTTATACCTCCTAAATCAAATAACTTTGGAGGTCTTTGGGAATCGGATGTAAAGTCATTTAAATACCACTTAAAGCGGGTAGTAGGAAACAACAACTTCACTTTAGAAGAATTTGTTAACTATAGTTATTCAAATTGAAGGAATGCTAAATTTTAGACATCTTACACCATTAAATTCTGATTTTGATGACTTTGAAGTATTAAGTGCAAGTCATTTTTTGATAGGCAGACAATATGATAAGGTATTAACGAACCTAATTTAGCTGATATAAAAGAAAGTAATCTAAATAGATGGAAAAGAACAACAAAAGCTACTCAAATATTGAAACTCAGGAAAAGAGATTATTTAAGCAACTTGCAAGAAAGAATGAAATGGCAGTTTGAAAAGGATAATGTAGAGATAGGTTCTTTAGTTTTAATAAAAGAATATAATCTTCCAATGGATAAAAACTTAATTGGTAGAATAGAACAAGTCTTCCTAGGTAATGACTCTAAAATAAGAGTTGTAAATGTTAGATTGCCAAATGTTACTGTTATGAAACGAAATGTTAGAAGTTTAAATATTTTACTTGTAAATTAAAAGATATTGATCATATTTGAAAGTGAAACAAAAATTGAATTGAATATTATTCATTTATATACATTTTACACATTTCTTATCTATACTGTAATGCGTGTTTATTTTATAATGTTTAATGTTGTCAAATGTTAAAAAATATAATTTATCAAATTTGAATTTATTATTTACATAATTCATGATGTTTTGTAATGTAAATTTATGATATTGTTTGAAATTAACATTTCAACCCGGGGAGTATGTTAAGACCTCTGTTATAATATAGATAGCACTCTCACTTACCCAAGTGAGGTAGTTGTTTGTGTAATTTTGTAAGAAAGTAGCTGCAACGGTGGAAGGCGACAGACGGGCCTGCCATTTGGTTTTCCTTTACTTACTCCTTTTAATGTTAAATAAAAGTTGTTTTGGTTAAGATACAGTACACTTTAATTCTTTAGTTAGTAGGACGGCTCCTACAATCATAGTAGAGGTCTTCTTTTTGTTGTTGACAAATATCTATCTGCGCAAGTACTAAATATACGCCACTCTGCTGAAAACGATAGAGAAATTTTAGCTTCAAAATTACAATATCCAAATCATCTCTTACTTTAGTAAATGTTTACATCCCACCTGGTAAACTTGCAAGTTCTTGGTTCCACAGCGTATTATCAAACATTCATCCTCCTATCATAATAATTGGAGACTTCATAATACGTAGTTCGATACTCGGTAGCAATACAAACTCTCTCGAAACTTCAGAATTCCTTGATTGGATACTGGATTGGATGGAGATATTTGTCTTTTAAATACCTCCTCTCAGCCTATTCATTTCGGACTCTACCGCAGACCCTCCCCTATAGATTATAAATTTGTATCTCCACAGACCACCCCCTATAGATTGTAACTTTGTATTTTTCCTTTTAGTACTTTAGCAGTCAGCTCAAATGGTTATGGTAGTGACCAAGTTCCGATTCAAACAAGTATCAAACTTTACAGTAACGGTTATTCTAAGGGTATTTCCGGCAATAGAATATTATGGACTGATTTCTTCAATTTAGTGAACGCCCAAATTGTTAATGATGGACTTGAATCTATAAACTAATTCCAATTTTTTTGTAAAAACTATCTTGATAAATTCAGAAAGAACAAAATTTTCTTATAAAGTCATCCTCCATGGTGTACCTCGGAATTTTGGGATCTTTTAGGTCAAAAAAGAAAACTTTGGAGAAAAGCAAAAAGCTCTCTTAATAAGACTGTGAATAAAGTACAAACGAACGTCAGCAAAACTGCATCAGCTTATTTAGACCCTTTCCAGGAATTTCAAGGATAAAATCATAACCAATTCTGGTATATGTATAGACATTTATTCTATAAAGAATTAAAAATAGATTTCTGATTCACCAACCCTACATTTTCTAATTTCTGATGAGACATCAATGATTTCATATCGTAATGCTGTGGATCAAGCTAACTTATTTGCCAAAGTTTATTCTCGTCCATATGAAAATGAATTTTTAACTCTCGATAAGTTTAGACTCTGATTTAGAATATAATTCTCCTTTCTCAATCTCAGATCTCCAGTTGGCGATTTCTAAGTGCAAAAATACTTCAGCTGGTCCTGATTTAATATAGGCAAAAAATTCTAAAAGGTCTATCAAACATAGCTTTACGATCCCTCCTGTCGCTCATAAGCAATTCTTGGTTAAAAGGTATTCCATTTTCTTGGAAAAAATTCAATATTATTCTAAAAAAAAAAAAAAACCTAGGAAAGATACAATATCGGTAAATTAATTTCTCCCGATATCTCTGACAAGTGTTCCATGCAAAATCATGGAACGCATGATCTTAAATTGTCTTATAAATGATATCATATTTTCCAAATATTTTCATCAAAATCATCATGTATTTATGCCTCACAGAGGCTGTGATAGTGTTCTTTCGGTGCTACATCATAATATTTCTGCTTTATGATTGCAGAGAAAAAATATTATGTGTGCTACTTTGGACATATCTGAAGCTTACGATTCAGTGTGGCCAGACTGCCTCATTCATAAGCTCCTCCAATTTGATATATGAGGAAATGCTGTTCATTGGATATTGGATTCTTTATCGGATAGAAGTTTTAGAGTGAAATGTTATAGTCTTTTCTCTAATATAGGCGTTGTCAAGGCAGCGTTCTATCTCCCTTACTTTTTATGATTTATATCTGAGATATTTATGAAGTCTTCCCTCCTGTCATTCAGTGATTCATTTACGCTGATGACATAATCCTGTTGGCTGCTCATTCATCCTAAAAAAGCCTTCAATGCAAAATGCAAACTACAGTCATTAAACTTGGACAGTGGTGTAAAGAATGGAAACTAAAAATTGATTCTGCAAAATGTTTTGCCATAGATTTCTCTTCCAAAAAATTACCTATAAATTTTGAACCAACTATTAATCAACATCCCATTTCTTGCTCTAAACATATAAAAATTTTCTCGGTCTTAATTTTACTAATAACATAACCCTCAAATATAATTTTCAAATGAAAATGAATGCCCTTCAGAAGAAAATTAATGTTTTAAAAGTTATTTTAGGCAACAGATGGGGAGCAAGAACTAACTACTTACTTCAAATTATTCAGTCCTTCATTACAAGTAGCTTGAACTATGGATGTCGTGTATTTACATCTGCAAGCCGATCAGATCGAGAAATTTTGGATCCAGTATACCACTCAGTACTTATTCCTCAGTACTCAGTATTGGTATACTGAAATAAGCTGGTGTTTTATCTCTTGCTGTGAGACAAGCTTTCTCTTTCTATGGGGATGTACATAAGAAATCTTGCGCTTTCCACCAGCTTTCCGCGTGGTACATTGTGGGAAATAATACTATTTAACCATATCTCTGGAACTCTTCCTTTGTCTTTACGAGCAAAAATGTGACTCAAGGAAAATGGAATTGAAGAACCAGATATTTTAAGAGTTCCTTCAAAACTTGCCTGCGATAAATTTAACTTTAAAATCTTATTTAGGAAATGCTTTTTTCAGAGTAAAAATCTTCCTACAGATACGGTTAATAACCTCTTTAAAGGGCATAATGCTTCTGAATAGCCCAATAACATATTGTTATTTACTGATGAACCTAAAATTGATAATGAAATTGGAATTGCTATAAGACAGTAGAAATAATTCCTTTGTCTCTGGGCAAATAAACTACCTAAATTCTGTTTTTAAAGTTGAGGCTTTCGCTTTATATCTGGTGGTAACAAAATCCTGTATTTCTTCTTCCAACTATGTTATATTATCGGACTCCTTATCCTGTCTAAGCAGTCTAAAAACTCTCTCTTTTTCTTCTCTAGCGATCATTCAACACATTGAACTAGATTTAGCAAATGCAATTATGATTTACGAATCTATTTAATTAGTTTGGTTTCCAGGTCATTCGGGAATTGCTGGAAACGAAAAAGTAGACGCTCTTGCAAAATCGGTCATTAATAAACGCATTACAGTATGCTCGATTTCACATGAAAACCTTATCCATAAGATAAAAAATATTTTTTTTTATCGAGTTTAGTAACTAAGAATGGAATAAAAGTAAATATGCCTCAAACGTTTCGCACATGTCATCTATCATGAAAATTCACTGCAAGAATATTAATTCACGCTTTGAAGAAATATTGCTAGGTAGAGTTAGAACCAGAACTTTTTCAACTTATGCTAAATTACATAGTTTCGGACTCTCTTCTACAGATAAATGCTTTTGTGGAGAAAGGGAAACCATGGATCACATAATGCTTTAATGTCCTTTACACAATGAAGCAAAAAATTCTTTAAGAGAAAAACTTGGTATCGGAGTGCTATTCTTCTCTTGGATCTTTGATTTGTCAACGAATCCTTGAAATAAAATTGACGTTACAATTAACTTTTTAAAACAAACTAATAAATTCTAACTTTTCTTCGTTTCAGTTTTTAGACGGATTATTTTATCTTTTATTTATCAGCAAAAGTTTTGTTGGATTTATCATATTCATTTCAATCAATTAATCAAAATCATCATTCCATCATCATAGAGGTTTCAGTATCAGTTCAAAACACAAACTTACCAATGCTACCTATGAACATATGAGCATAAAGCTCCAAAACAGTTTTTTGTTATAACCTAACCTAACAAAAATATAGAAAAAAA
>JAPDSC010036855.1:94488-119513 GCA_026290005.1 Latrodectus geometricus
ATATATATATATATATATATATATATATATATATATGTAACTTTAATTATTCTGTATTTTAATCTAAAACATTTTTTTGTCTTTGTACAGCTTAACATGGAATATTTGAATCAAATGTTGCAAAAGTGGCCTGGAAAGAGATTTGGAGTGTATAGATATTTACCTTTCTTTTTTATACTAGGTGCTGCTTTGGAATTTACCATGATAAAGTGGAATTTTAACGGAGTCAACTTTTGTAATTAAAATTTTCTTTTTTTTCCCCATTGAAATTGTTTTAAATTTATTTTAATTGAATATATGATACAAACAATTTTTAACAATTCTTTTTTTTTACTTTCACACAGTTAGAAGCTTGCTGTGAATTGTACTAAAATGACTTTACATTTTATTGAAACTTACACTTACAAATTGAAATTAATATTTTATCTTACGCTTATGCCATTAATTTTTAGGGTATTTAATTTATAATTTAAAAGAAAATGTTACAAAAAATCTGACGTTTTTTAATTTGCATTAAAAACGTTATTAAATAAAATCAAAATTTTACAAATTTCTCTTATCTTTTGATTTTGAAATAATTTATTCAGTCATATCTGTTCCAGAAACAATGGTTTACATTATTATATTTTCTAAATTCATCTTATTTTCTGAAGAAAAAGATAATACAGTATAAAAAAGCTGTATACTCAGTTGTTTTAATAGGTACAAAAAATTCTTAACAAATTTATATTTTTTATATAAAAAATTGATTGTTTTACCAAATGTTTTGAAGTTTATTAAAAAAAAAAAATCTGTTTATTTTTTTAGAAATTATTATTAACCTGAACTTTTTTAACTTAAAAAATATTTTAAAACATCCTTGCATGTTACTTTAAAAAAAGTTAAAAGTTTAAAACAATTAAATAGAAAGCATAATTTTACTTTAATTTTTTTTACCATTGAACATAAATATGGCAGTGGTAGTAATTTGATTAAGTTCTGCATTTTTAATCAATCTGTGTTTCTCCATCTAATTTTAATGTCTTTAAAGTCTTTCATTCTAATTATAAAATGTTTTTATTAGGCAAACATCTACTTGTTCAATCATGATAAGTAGACAGTCTGGTTTAAACTTTTATTCAATTTCTTAAAATTATTTCATATCAATAAATAACCATGTTTTGAACTAACATTTAGTTTAAAATTATGTAAATTACACTTATGTACTGTTGTAAGTTTTCTTAAAGTTTCATTAAAATTTTCTATGAATTATAATATATATACCATGTTTAAAGAAACATGCTTAAACATTTTCATTTCCATACCTTATTTAAGAAGAGTTGTGAAATATATTATTACACACTTTTGTTAACTGTTTTTAACAAGCAAATCCAAAATGGGCTTGCTTATATTTCATCAGACAAAATAAATTTTCAGTCACATATTGAAAAGATTTAATGAATTCCTAATTTAATTTATCTTTAACTAGTAAGTTTTAATATTAGGCTTTTTCACTACATTCTTGAGATTAAATGCTTATCTAATTTTAAAATAAGTTACTCAAGTTATTCTTATTTCTAATTTATATTTTTATTCGGGATTTTTTCCAATTTCGGATCTTGATTTTTTCTTGAAAATTTCTTTGATTCTAATCCATTTTTATAAGTTTTATTTTAACTGTCAATGCATATTTTCTCTGTTATTTTAAAAGTCAAATATCATAGTTTTATCTTTTAAGATATCTAAGAAGTATGTAACAAAAGAGAATAATTAAAATTTAAGGTATACCTTAATAAATATCAGAAACACTATTGAGAATAAAATATCTTCCCAGCTGAGGAAACCATTTTTATTGGTGAAGTTTTATTCACTTTCACAAAAATTTAATATACATTTAATATTTCAATTATGATCTAAATAAATCATTTTCCAATGTTTTATAGTGTAAAACAGGTCTTCTGATGTGAAATGTTAGGCATTTCATTTAATTAACTTGATGTGTTTGAATCTGAATTGTAACCAAAATACATAGATATTAATTGATAAACTTCTTCAGGGTATAATAAACAATTGTCTTTAAATATATCTTAGAATTTCACTTGAGACTTAATTTTGCTCTTTTATCCAAATGTATAGAGCTACATTGATACTCAAATAACATTTCAATTTATAATAATAGTAACAGCTCAAACTGTGACCACCATATAAGAAATAAACATTTTCTTTTATTATTGATTGAGTTGTTGTGAGGCTTCTATAGTAGAATTTTTTGTTAAATATTCCAAAGCCCAAAAATTATTAGTTCTACTTGTTTGAGTCACTTACTCTATGGTCTGCTGACTCCTTATAATGGAGTTGAGTTATGGATTTTAATAATCTGAAAGCAAGAACCTGACAGAAGACCTCTAACTTGGCCTACATAGGTATTCAGTTGGAGAAGCATTGTGATCTCAACATATTTTACATACTCTGGTCACCATTAATGATGGATTTTCAGTTGGGTTGAGTATAGAACTCTATATTTTCTGGTAGAAAACGTCTTAACCAACTAGGCCACTATGGCATAATAGTCTACTTTCTATATTAAATATATAATGGGAGGCAAATATAATTTGATATATAAATTTTTTGTAATGTATTTATTAAAAGTATTTGTAAAATACTTTAAGAAGCTGTTGAGAGGGTTATAGATTTCATTTCATTTTATTTGATTGTAAAAATTTAAATTATCTCATTGTTTGACTAGAGCTGCACAAATATCTCAATGTTTAAACTTGATAAAGGGCCGTGGTAGACTAGTTGGTTAGGGCGTTAGTCAATCGCCTAGTTGTGGGTTCGATTTCCTATCGGCTAAAGACCGTCGTGTTATCTAATGATGACTTGAGACACGTAAAATATGATGTGATTGCAATGTCCTCCATGTTCCCATCCCAAATTAATACATCTGGTGGTGATAGAAGCTAGGCCTTCGACATTCTCTAGCTTCCTATCTCTAAATTGGAAGACCCAGATGGTGCTGCCATCTATGAGTCAATCTTCTACCGTCGTGGGGGGGGGTCGCTCTTTCTGACTTCATTCGCCCAGTCCCAGATGTATGGGCTTTGCTTCGCCAAATGTCATAAGTAACAACAACTGCAAACTTGAAGGCAATTATCAAATGTGATGGGAAGAACAGTATTGATCATCGTCCATATCTTTCTCCGCAGACTTTTAGATTTCTAAAAAAAATGGAAGAATTGAAAACTATTGGGGTTGGTTGGTTGATTTTAATGGCGCAAGGTCCAAATATGGACAAGCTGCGCCGAAAACTATTGGGGAAGAGAATAAATGAAAAAACAATTTGCGCGTCTGTCAAAATTAATCTTTTCATTACAAGTATTCAACTTTCTCTGTATAGTTGAATTCTTCCCATCTATTAATAAGATAAAGCTGAGAATTCAGGTTTTAATAATTATTTAAATGCTGTTATATATTGATTAATGTGTTTTGTGAAATATTTGTTTTGTTTGATTTCTCTCTCTCACATACACATTCGTACACAATTATTACGCTCATTATCAAAGAATATTGCACTATGAAGGCAGCGTTGCATGGGATAAAATTTGGTTTACATAATTGTGATTTATCTAGTATAATTTCATTGATTACAATTTTCAAGCCAAAAGATTTTTTTAACAATAGAGAAAAATATTAATTTGAATACACTAGTATCCTGTTGGATATCTCTAACGCATATATAAGAAACATGATCTGACATTAAGGCATTCAAGTTTTGTATACTGCATTGAAGTAAATTTGCCCCCGCTTGTTGCAGTTGCACTTATATTTCCTGCACGCTTGATGGAGGCAGAAATGATCGTTTCAATTAGTTCTATATGTGGTGGCTTCCCGCTCCATCCGATTTTCAGTAATGCTCATAATCCCTCTAATAAGTTATATCGGATTTAATCGCGAATATTGGACCACTATATTGGAACAAGACATGACTTCTTTGACGGAATGCAAATTCATAACGGAAGACAACTGCTCCATTTTCTGGGAATTCAAATTCTTCACTATCGACATTACATCAAGCGAAGCATCGAAGGCGACTCGTTAATTGGCAGTGTCTGTATCGAGCATCGTGATAAAAACGTCCTTCAGCTAACTACCTGAAGAACGTCTGGCGTGAAACAATGTTTCCGTACGATAATATTGTAGGTACAATCACCATTGAGGTTGTCTGGGCCTGTCGACAGATTAAGCAACTCTCCTGTTAGGTTTACTTATGTTGTCCTGAGTCTAAAGCGAATATTTGATTGCAATGAGCGTGTCTTCCCTCGCTCGCCGCAATCAAAATCCTGTTACAACTTTGTCAAATTGGCGAACAGTTCATAAAGTCCATCCTGCTTCACTTGAACCAGTAACGCGTCTTTTCTTAGTCCCATTACTTCCGTAAAGGTCTTTGCTTGATTCTTAAAAGTATTGTTAGTATTTAACAATTTCTCATCAAGCAAAAGAAAACCTTGCTAAAATGAGACTCGATCGCAAGTATTACGTTGTATAACAACATGGATTTACTGTCATTTCCACTGGTGGTGTGAATGTTTATATAATTGTTTCATCACATTAATAAGTTTTTGTGATACTTGCGTACCAAATTTTATAAATATCCGACTACTTCTTAATACATATTTTTTAAAAGTTATGAGCGTATTTATTTTACAATGTTTTCCTTTTTAAGAATGATTTTCTCTAATTTTTTTCAGACAAAACATTCAAGCGTAGGAGAGCTGAAGAAATTGTTGCTCGTGAATTATTGTCAAGATGATAAAGAATTTTTGATTAATTTATTTATTATACTTATTAATTTTTCAATTTAAATTGTAGTAAATGTGAAATGAAATTTATATAGTGAACCTACTATTGTATTAAAAAGTGAGTTAGAAATAAAGTTGAATTATTTTTTAAGACACTTTTATTAAATTCTTAAACAATTTTGGCCTAGTTTTATATGAAAGTTAATAAGAAAATGTCTGTTTCTGTAAAAAATTGGAAAATGCCACTAGGTTGTATAATTGAATTTTTCGTTTTTCTACATAACCAGCTATCATATTTAACATTTTTTGTGCTGATCATGGGCTTTAAATTTCCCACATTATACTCTTATTTCATGTTCATTAAGTGAAATGGTCTACTGTATTTTTTATTCAATTTCTAAAATGTACTACGATAGAGGCAAATCTTTACTGACTAAGAGAAAGTCTCTTGTGACACTTCAGGAAAATTAAGGTGAAACAGGAAATAAGGTATGCTTTCTGTAATAATTGTGCTTCTGATTGATTTTTATCTGCCGTCGTATAATTATTACAACTCAAGGATTGTTAAATCAATTTAGAAGGGGAATTTTTGACTGTCCAGATCTTGTTTCTATTAATTTTTATTTTGTCGGAACTCAACGAGTTTTTCTAGGCCATAAAAGTTTTGGACGTAATAAAGAGTTGGTAACTTCTTGAATTGAACTGGAGCAGAATAGAATTCTGAACCTAGTGATGGAAGTATTTTTTTGACTTCTATAATTTTATTCAACTTATTTCTAATAAGTTTATTTTAGTTCTAATAAGATTTTTATCAAAAGTGCTCAATTTTACTTTGTACAAGACTGATTTTTTAGAGTTTGTTCTCACGATTACCAAAGTAACTGCTGTAGCTTCAATTACGATTATACTAATAAAGTAGTAAACGATCATATTTAAGAGTGATTGTAAAGTAGTCTTTTGATGTGTTTATAAATTAGTATTAGTATAAATTGTACAGCTTTCCCTTAAACGTCTACACGTTATGTTGTGGGAAAAAAGTGGCTGATGATTCTTCTTGACCATATTACTTTTTTTCTCTTATCAATCTACCAGATTTTATAATTGACCAATAATCACCATTCTATATCTATGGCAAGTGATTTGGGAGATTCTACCCTGCCGAAAATACCCCGTTCATATAGGTATCATATAATTATAATTATTGACACTTTAAAATCCACATGTTAATTGAGCTCTGTAGTCATTGGCTGGTATTTTCGTTTTAGATATTAAAATCAACATCTATAATAGGGATGGCCAAACTTTTGGGATCCGTGGTCTACTTCACATTTAAAAAATCGAAGGCGGTCTACCAGTGGCAGAAATAACGTATATGTTTATATATTTATTTTCGGTAACAAGAAAACATGGTAAATTATGTAATTTTTCTAAAAAAATATTTACAAAATAAAAATTTACTGACGAAAATAATCAAAGTATTCATATACATAAAAATTGACCATCCAATTCACTTTGTTTAGATGAAATTTGACACTGTATAACTGCGACAAGTTTATCATATTGTTTATCATATTATATATATACCGATGTTTAGTTTTTATGGCGTTTATGATTCGAAAAGCAGATTCGCAAAGATACGTCGATCCGAAGTATGATTTCAAATACAAAATCAATTTGTAAATATTTGGAAACGTTTCCTCAGAAATTAATTTCCAAAAATCAGTATCGCTAGATGCTGTGGATTTAAGAAATATATCGTATCTTAATTTAATAATTTCTTTTTCGACCGTGACTGAAGTGATATCTATTAAATGTCCTATTTTTTCCGATACTCTATCAATGTTGACATTTTCATTAAATTGGAGGGAAATATCATAAAATTGAGAATTTCTTCTAACCTAAGTAAGTCAGTGAATATTCTTCAAACAAAATATCTAAGTTTTCAGCGGAATCTTCGAAGTCTCGGTTTGGATTATGGATGCATTCTTTCTCCATGTTTTTGAAGTTTCTCAATTCATGTTTTCTTAATTGAGACGCATACCTTTTTATCGTATTTTTGAAAGTTTTAATCGCACTCATCATGTCTGTTAAACATTAATTCTTTCCTTGTAGATTTAGGTTTAAGTCTTTAAGTTTTGCAATGATATCGCAGAGAAAAGCTAGTTTCATGAGCCATTTCCCATCTTCCAAATCAGTAATATGCTCTCCTTTTATTTGTAGAAAATTTCTTATTTCTGGTAACAGAATACGAAATCTTTTTAAAAAGAACACTACGGCTTAGCCACCTCACGTCTGTATGCAATAAGATATCTCAGTACTCTGATTCAGTTTCTTCCAAAAGCGCTTGAAATTGTCGTCTCTGAAGACTTCTTGAACGAATTGAATTGACGATTTTATAAGCAATTTGCATTTTATCATTATACTTTAGTGTTTTTGAACACAATACCTGTTGATGGATAATGCAATGATAGCTGGTAAAACTGGGAATTTCCTCATCATTATTGCATAAGGCAATAAAACCAATTCGATTCCCGACCATTGCTGGAGCTCCATCTGTTGTAATAGAGACCAACTTATATATTGGAAATCCTGTCTTATCAATAAAGTTTTTAAATGAATTGTAGATATCTTGTCCCCTCGTTTGTCCTTTCAATGGAATTATAGTTAATAATTCTTCTTTTGAAGTCATATCTTCGAAAACCATTCTCACAAAAAGGCATAACTGTGCAATATCACTAATATCTGTGGATTCATCAAATTGAAGTGATAGGAACTCTTACAAGCTTTTAAATCATCATTTAATAAATTTTCCAAATTATTATTCATAGCTTCAGTCCGTCGCATCACAGTGCTACGCGACAAAGAAATATCATTTATTGACGATATTATTTCAGATTTGTTTTTAAAATCGTGGAAAAGCACTTTTCCCGCTTTGATGAAAGCTTCTCTTATCAACTCTCCATCTTCGAATAGTTTTTTTCGCTTCAACAAAACATCTGTAATTTTAAACGACGCCAATGTTACTGCTTTAGCGTTGGTGCCTGGTTTCGTAAATACCGATTGCTGTTAATGTAAAATCGACTTTAATTCATGCACTTTAACTTTTCGAAGTTCACTGCCGATTGGAAAGTCTGTAGCGTATTTTAAGTACATGGTTTTAAAATGTCTTTCGACGTTTGCTTTTTTTGGTAATGCCACACTTGAGTTACATATGAGACAAACACATTTCGCCTTCACCATAACAAAAAAGAAATCATCTTCCCACTCATTGTGATAATGGTATGTTTTACTTCTCTTAGCACTGGTGCCTGGCTACGTTATTTTGGACGGGTTGTTGAAAAACAAATTCAAAAGTTTCGCGTATCAACAGTTCGAACATTCAACAGTTTTGAAACAAATTCGTATCAGTGCGGTAGGAAGCGAGCGACCTGCCACGTAAGACGATTAACTTAGAAGTGAAACTAAACGGCCAGAAGTGACAGACTAGACAACTCGGCGCGTCGCTATCATGCGCCGGCTACTGGATATAATCTAAGCATCCCAATTTGTCAAATTGTTTCGATTTAATTCCACTGTAAAACGAAAAATTCAGTGACTTACTTTGCACAGTTTGTTTTAAGTTTTAAAGCAAAAATTGTAGTAAATTTTTATTTTAAATAATTCGTTAATTCTATGACATAAGTCATAAATTAAATTGTTAATATCCGAGATCACTATCGGGATGGTCGCGCGGACTACCTAAAATGTCTTCGCGGTCGACGTCTTGGCCATGCCTGATCTATAACTTGGTTTCTTTCAGCTTGTCCTTCCATCAATAATTATATTTTTTCAATTTTTATCAATTATTATGCAAAATTTGCTGCGCCATGTACGCGCTTCGTGACTTTAGATAATGTATCTCTAGAAACTCGAAAGGGCTGGGTTGTTTCGGTCACTGTTAGCTAGTGATGTTCCTATAATTTGACCTCTTTGAAAGTCATGGCGCAGCTTGTCCTCTTTGGAACTTGCGCCACAAAACCCAACCAACTTTGAAAGTCATTGAGGTCTTACATTTTACGCTTTTGAGAAAATTCCAAGAAATGTAATTCCACTAAAACTACCTTATGTTACAATGATGTATACTTTTTATATTAAAGAAATTGCTATCTAAGATTAAATTTTCATGGGTGCCTATTTTCCTTTTAAAAATTTTTAAAGTTGAGATTTTAATGCAAAAATTATTTTTTAGCTAAAATTTTAATTCAGTTTAAAATTTACCTTTGATGAGTAATGAAAAAGTATTTCAATAACAGGAGCCACGTTCGAAACCAGTTTTATAAGAAATTTTACTGGTCTGGTCTATAAATGAAAGATTCACAACAGTATCCAGATAGTTTTGTTTGATGGATCGTGAAGTCCCTCTTAAAAATCTAGAAGTGTGTTTTTCTCTTGAGTTGGTAAGGTTTTAAAAGCAAATCTGTTGATATTACTGGAATTGAAAACTAAAAATTTCATAGCATTGCTAGATTTGTATTAAAAACACTGAAATATCTACTTTGGAATGCACTGAAATCAATAAATCGCTTTTGACATAGCACAAACATAAATAGCATTGGGAATAAATACTTAAAAGAAACATGAATGATCATTTGTATGATGAGGGTTGTAAAAAATTAAAAAAGCTTGTATTTTGTACTCAAGAAAAATTGAAACTGCCAGTATGTAAGTACGAACAATACTTATCAAAATAACGTAAAGATAATGCTACAAAAAGTACTTGGCTCCAGACAGCTTCTTTTTTTGAGAACAAATCAATTAATTGTCAAACTTTTTTCATTCGACAAAGCTATTAACCACAAAGCAATTTTTGCTGTCTTTTTTTGAGAGAAAACTTTTTCTTTAGTCCTAAAAGAAGCTGATTTGAATTAGCCAATAGCTAAGACAGCCTGGCAACAGAATGATTTGTGCCATGGTTTTTGGTACAACAGTTCGCGGGCTTAATTCTTACCATCGGGATTGTATGTCTAGTATATTTCGGAATCCACTTTTAACTTTTGAATCCAGTCTAATTAGTCCTTTTGTGCAAAAAATGACCTTAGAGGAAAAAACGAACGGATATTAGCTAATAATAAATTAACTTTGTCGATAATGAATATAAGATAAACTAGTGTAACGACTTATGGTGTAGCTAACATATTGAGGAATCTTTAGTGAGCAAATTAAATCACATATTTCTTTCATTAAATATTAATAAAGTTACATAGTCAAGTTACAATGCTCATAAAGTAATAAATTTTTGATGATGAGCCGAATTGACTTCTGCACATTTAGGTTCTGAAAGAGAAAACTTATCAACGCCAAAAATAAATATTAAAATAAATATTTTTTGAATGAAAATGAAAATTATTATTTGTTAAATAATAAGTGTTTTTGGATATTTACACAACCATATGTGTGGATTAAAAAATAGTGTAGAAAAGCTTTTCCATGAAGAAAATAAATATATCTTCTTATGATAGTATATACAGAGTTTTTTTAAATAAATGGGAATATGTTTCTTAAAATGTATAGTTCTTCCGTTTTTAATGAGAGAGAAGAGAAATATAATTAAAATGTTTATTATATATATATATATATATATATATATATATATATATATATATATATAGGGTGGTCTTTTTTTAAAGTGACAGTGATTTGAGCATCCTGTAGCGTGATCTAATAGCCGAAACGGCACCCAAACTTGGTATTTAGACTAATCAAGACATGGAAAAAAGAATTCCGTGAAAAAAAATTAGTTCCAAAAATCACCGCTGGGCATTTGATAGCGCTGCAGTAATTTATATAAAACAGAACATAAGAGAATGAACATGAAACAGGGGCATCAAAGAAAAATGCAAATGTGCGATGACAGCTCCAGTAATAGGGGCTATAAAAGCAACTAGTAGACAGCTCCGACAAATAATCTTACCTGAAGTAAACGAGTTCCAGTAACTATGCCTCTCACGTTACCGGAACGTGCCTTACTGCTGAAGCTGTATTATATGAATCAATGTAATGTATCCGCAGCTCTTCGGGGGTTTCGAACCAGAAAAAAATTACGTATTATTGTTATTTCTGAGAACAGTCCTCACATTGAATGTGGTCTAATTCCTCACCGGGGAAGTTAATGTAGTAAATAATTAATAAGTAATTTAACAGTACGATTGTATGCTTTCCTCTTTCCTCACATTTTATGTATTGTAAAGCGCCACAAATTGCCTTAGCGGTGATTTTTGGAACTAAAACTTTTTCACGGAATCCTTTTTCCCATGTCTTAATTAGTCTAAATACCAAGTCTGGAGCCATTTCGGCTATTAGAACGAGGTACAAGGCGCTCCAAACACAGTGACTTTGAAAAAGATCACCTTATATATATATGTGTGTGTGTTGTTGAATCTCTTTCCTTAACGAAATCATGTGCTTAACTACAAGTATTAGCTGCATTCATTCAAGTCATTTTTAAATTTGCAAGAAGATTTTATTAATTTAGACTGATTGAAAATAAATTTTTACAGATACTTTTGTTTTAAAATGATTTCCGAAATTAAAAGATAAGTTCAAAAAGTTTATTATATGTCTATTTCATCATATGAAAAAATAACTTAGAATGACATATAGTTAAGTTATATATATGTGAGAAAAATTCAGTCTGGACAGAAAAAAAAGTCTTTTTAAACAATCTTGGAAAAATGGTACTTCGATGTTATTATTTGGTCAACAAAAAATAACTTTCTTTTTGTAAATATGTAATTTATCACATTTTGGCAAATTAGTGAAATTTCTTAAAAATGAAAATCCCCTTCATAAATATAATGCATGTTGAATTATGGTTTTGTTAGTTTACTTTTTTTTTTTACACAAAACCTGAGTATTTTTGGTATTGTCCTATTGATTTTTGGTATTTATGTATTGTCCTATTGATTAACTTGTCCATTTTATTTAAAGAAAATCTCTTAAAGATCATGTAAGCAGTGTGGGAATAAATTTATATTGTTGGTACATCTGCTTATCAAACGCACGAAAAATTCTATTCGTGGATAAAATTATAATACAAGTTTCTCCTTACAGCTTATCGGGAAAAATTGCAAACTCAATGAAAAATTTACCTTTGAATAATAAATGTCTTGATTTATTTTTTGCAATAGATCCAAAATCCAGGAACGAACATATAAGTTTATGAACTTTTATAAATTTCTCAGTTCTTATCTTTGATCTCTGAAAAAGAATTTTCTATATATTTGTACAAATTAGGTATTATGCAATAGAAGAAATAATAAATGAAATAGATTTATGGCTATAACAACCAGAATTGAGATTTAATTTATTATATCATATGTTTAAAATATCTGAAGATGTTGTTCCAAAATATAAAATTTCAAGTGTTTTAGTAAAAACTGTTATAACTGCATTTTCAGGATTTTTAGTTGAATATTCTTTCAATATTGTTGGTGCTATTATTACTAATGATAGAACAATATTAAATGAGATAAATTATGAAAGAGAATGTTAGCACAATCAGGATTTATTTACGAATTCAAAACTTAAAAAGTACAACCCCATCATAATTAATCCATAAGTTACAAAACTTCTCTAGAAGAGAAAATTAATCAGAATTTTACTGTGTCTAAAGAAAATTAAATCATTTGTAAATGATGAAGCTCTTAAACTATGCAATTTCAGACATTAACGTAAATTATTTCTAGTTTCGGACATTAACGTAAATTATTCGTGGACACACACACACACATTAAAATCTAAGAAAAAATTATTGGAATTTGTGTGTGTGAGTTTAATGTTAAAAAATATAATTGTGCGAACACAAAGGAAACTAAAATACAACAAATGCCTCAACAAATAAATCACATTAATTTTGAGTTTTGCATTGAGGAAAAATAATAATTTTCCTAACGATCATTAAATTACCTGTTTTCTTTAACCTCATTCTTCTGTTTAAATTTAATGTGTTAAAAATGTAATTTAGAATTTTTGTATATATATATTATTGAGCAATAAAATTTTTTCTTTCAAGCATTTTTGTTTTCTAACTTTGTGCAATAATTGTGTGTAAAAACATAATTATTTAATTTTCATTTCAATTTCATAGATATCAATTTTTGAATTTAATAAAAATAGTAATCACTTGTCTTTTGTAAACATGTAGGATGTTTATCAGTTTATTAAATTCTTACAAAATTTTCACTTGAACAAATTTCAGAATGAACCACTTCACGTTAATTGTAAAACACTGAAATGTCCGCAAAAGAAGTTTTAATTAGAACAACATCGATGGTTCAAATTAGAGTTTTGGAGACATTATGAAGAATTGTCTCTAAACTGTTGTCTTATGCATCTCCATACTGTTCTTTACTTGATAAAATGTTTGTGACGGTATTTAAGTCTATTCTCGTATCTTATGTTAAGCATTCCCGGTACATTTTCTAATCGGTGTACCTCTATGATTTTCAGGTTTATTTCCTATAAAGCTCGCACGATTTCTACCCACTGGTACAACAAATAATTTTGTTCACCTGGAGGCAGTATGCGATGCAATTCCACAAGGCACCCGATACCACGTTCATATAATATGATGGTGTGTATCAATGATCATTGCCACGTTGAGGTAGCATATATTACTAATTGTATCTTATTTCTCATTAAAGCTGTAGTTGCAATCAAATGACGTACTGTAAAGTTTGAAATAAATTTAACTTTAATATTTCTTGTGATCATTAGAGCAGAGCTGATAATTGAATATTTATCTCTATGATATTCAATTTAACAGTTGATAGGTTTAATTTTTAATCCCCACTCCAATTTAAATCGTAGATTTTGGTCGAATTAATTCTCATGAATGTAATAATATTAATAACATAATCTACCAAACGAAAAGGTGGAATAGAGCTACTCATGAAGAACACGAAAAAGGATATCAACCCTTTCAAATTTCTAACTTGATTTTGAGTTAGGAGAAATTTTAAAAAATGAGCAGATTCAAAAAGAAAAAATCTGAGACTTCGAAAGATGGAAGGGCAGCACTCTGCGATTAATCTTTCATAGCCGCTGCTGAGTTAGGAAGCTAAAAAATTCAATTGAAGATTGTGTAGATGTTTAATCGGATTGAAGAACGATCTCCTGTTATTGGAATGAGGAATTCTATATTGAAATCGAGAAATTCCAAGTATGTTTTGCTTGTCAGTGATCATAAAATATATGTGTTGGACTATCAATCACTTTAATTCATATTTTGGGCTATGCAAAAATCACGTTTGGAATGATGAATTCCACACTACAAAGATATTTACTTTGTTGAGGATAATAATACCAATTTAAATGTTAAATCTCATCTCGAGTAAAGCAGCCTTATCTGACTATTATCGCTTTCAATAGATGATGTTTTGCAACAGTTTGCTGTAACAGTCATCAACATATCCACTTTAAGAAATCCAAAAACTACATTTCTTGCATTGGTGTAATATATGGTGTGCATTATAATGATTTTCGTAAAAAATATTAACAACTCTTATTTCTAGATTTCTAATATTTACACAAGTGTGAAAGAATTGTTTGCATCATTTGTTCCACTCGTTCGAATATATTCACTTCAACAAAAGCGAAACGGTTATCCTTCAAATCTTTCATACATATGTCAGAGGAACTTTATTTAATTTTTTGGAGAATTTCTGCAAACATATTAAAATTGGGTTCGTAATCTTTGGATAACGTTGTTTGTCGTCGGCTTTTTTGTCACTGAGAAACCATATATAAAATGCAAATTCGTATACTTCACCTGCAGTAAAATAAGGCATTATCGTTTTGAGATTGTGAGGATGATAATTTGTTGCTGTAAGTATATAAATTGAAAATAAAATTCTGGGGCTTAAGAAAAAGATGAAATTTCAATATCAATTTAACAAAATATAAGAAAAAAGTACATTTAAATCAAAACCCTCCACAATCTGTTTATTTTAGTAGTTTAAGTAAATAAATAAACATGTAAAGTACGAATGCTTTTACTAAAAAAGAGATCAAGTCTAATTTTGTGGTAGCGTGAAAGAGTAGGAAGAGTAATTTATATTACTCTTCCCACCTTTTCACTCGATTTTACTTTTTAAAACCAAAAATGATGATCAAGCAAGAAAAATGTTTTTCACTGTGAATTGAGAAGATGTGTTTGATAAAACACTAGTGCCAAAACTGGTAACTTGTTAATTAAATTTAGATCTTGAAAATGAACCATATTCTCTAAAAAGTCAATTAAAGGAAGGTGTTTTTTTTTTTTTTTTTTTTTTTTTGAAGGCAAAATAAAGATATTTATTAATTTAAACCACAAAACGACAATTAATCTTAAGATTGATGAGAGATTAATGTATCGAATTCGACTGTTTTTGGTTCACATGAAACGTCTATCATCATAAGCATGGAATAATGTTATTGCCTAAAATATTGAGAATCCAATTATTTATACATTATAAGAATATCGTTGAATACATTTGTCTACCAATAAGTATTTGGACACCTATGTAAATGACGATATCAGTGGTCTTGAGGTACGTCACGGCATCCGCCGGTATATATCGTGTAGGAAATAGCATCGGCATTAATCGCATGCCATTCAGTTCGAAGCTCTCTGATTTCGAGAAAGGCAAAATTATTGGGGATCACAAATGTGGCCGATCCTTAAGAGACATATCTAGTGATCTGAAGTACCAAAATTGACTGTGGCCTATGTGATTAAGAAGTGGAAGGTGAGCGGTCATAGTCGGAATGCGACCCGAATCTGCAGATCAACGATACTGGAAGATAGAGACCAACGTGTGTTGTCCAGAGAAATTCGAAAGAACATCACCCAACCGATGGCCCTCATCCGCGAGGAGTTTCAACAGGCATCCAGGAGTAATGTTTCAATGAACACAATCCGTAAGGAAGAACATCTGCTTAGTTTTCATGATCATGCGGCCCATAAGCCTTTGATCACAAAGTCCAACCGTTCTGCTAGGTTAATCTGGTGCAAAGCACATCGAAATTGGACCGTAGATCAGTGGAAACGGGTTCTTTGGTGCGACGAATGACGGTTCATTCTTTACCATTCGGATAGCAGGGTCTGGCGTCTGCCTGGAGAACGTCTCCTGCCAGAATGCAATATCAAATTCGGCGGAGCTGGAATTATGGTTTGGGGCTGTTTATCCTGGTATGAACTGTGACCCCATTCATGGTAAGCTCAACGCCGATGCCTTCTGCACCATTTTGGATTGCAATGTGCTTCCTACGTAGTGGCAGTTTTACGGGATGGACCACTGTTACTTTCAGGGCAACAATGCCAGTTATAATGATTCGAGGTTAACCACGGCTTGGTATGGTGCCAATGGAGTTCACGAATGAACTGGCCTGTCAAGAGTCCAGACCTGAACCCTATCGAGAACCTCTGGGAAGAGTTGGATCGCCGAATTAAGGGGTACACTACCCGTCCAAAATCAGTGAAGGAACTTGTATGTCTACTCTAAGCCAAGTCGAAGACAACCACGAGCTGTAATACAAAGACTTATGAAAAGTATGCCCCGGAGGGTTTCCGCTGTAATTTCCTCGCTTGGAGGCTCTACCAATTATTGATTTTGAATAAAGTTAGGCTTTCTTTTCTATCTCAGGTGTCCAAATACTTATTGGTAGATAGTGTATATATATATATATATATATATATATATACTGCTCAAAACAATCAAAGGATATTGTAAGTTTTATATAAAATTAAGACATAAGCGAAATTTTTTTCGCCGAAAATGGAAGAAGAGAATCACAAATGCAAATTTTTCTGATTTTCAAGCTGTGGAGTCTGCTAATTTTGAGTTCGACGTCAAAAACATTACTTTAGAGGCAGTGAAGAAAATTTGACTTTCAACTGAATAAAAGACAATGAAGACATGAGAATTTCTACCTCAGGTTCCTAAATTAACAGTGGTTCAAAGTCCACTTTAATTTGTAAGTTCTAGTCAAGTTAGGCCTAAAAAGGGATCATAAAGTAACAAAGAAGCAAAAACCAAGACAATATTTTCTGTTCAAAATGACAGAATCTATTGTAGTTTCGGTTTAAATTTACTAAATATTTTAGCTTATTTTAAGGTATTGCTGTTAAAAATTTAAATTTTAGCAAATTTTGGACACATATAAGGTATAATTAAAATGCACAAATATTATAAATATCTGTCTTTCTACTACCCTTTCAAATTTCATGAAGTAGAAATTGGTTGAAATTGGTTTGAATTGAAGGACAAGTCACAGTCACGATAGAATGTAATTCGAAGACTCTTCAAGTTCAAAGCATGCTCATAGGTCTTTTCACTTTTTATTCGGGGCACAAGAATAATTGTCGTAGCCGAAAACGACATTCAAATAAGATTTTCTTCTGAGAATCTTTACTAAGATTTCTTTTTTTTTTTTTTTTTTTGTATACGTTATGTTTAAAGCTATCTTTTTTTTATAAATTTGTTGAAAAGATAATTATTTGGGTGTTATATCTGTCATGTAAATTCCACGTGGATGTCATGCTATCGACCTTGTGTTTACCAATTTCATTAGCCACTATTGTATTTTAAATTAAAAATATATCTGTAATGTGTTTATTATTATTCTTTTACGAAAAAGAACCGATTTTTACTGCACTTTAAAAGGAAAGAGCGCTTGTGATTAGTTGTCCTCACTTTCTCCACTTTATAATTATGTATTTAATACATCATGAATCATTCACGTAAAAATACCAAATAAAGTCCTGTGCGAAATGACCAAATAAAGTATTTACTTTATTTGGTATATATACTATATTTGGTATATGAAAATACCAAATAAAGTGTAATTGGGTACGAAATTCATTCGTGGGGAAACAAAGAAACCTAACCAAAATAAAAATGAAAATTTTTAAAAAATCATTTTAATAGCGTTTTAAGCAATTTTAATGAATCAGTGTATCATAGGTTTAAGAATTGTTATTGATTTAAAAAATAGCGTATTTTCTTTATTTTTCTGTACTGCAAAAATATTGTTTCATATGGTAGTATTTTCTTTCAATACTTTTTGTTTAAGTTTGTTGTACAATTATACAGCGGATCAACAGTATTTTCCATTCACTAGTACTAGTAATTTTGAATCCTTCAATAAATTTCAGCTCCACTATTAAACAGAATTAGCATGATCATAATGAAAAATAAATGGATTTTGCTCAAGAAACTTATTTTTAAAATAAGGGAAAGGAAACTCTAGTCTTTATTATGTTAAAAGAATTTTTTAAATATATTGAAGAATAACTAGAATTTTATTTTTCTGAAATCTATATATATGTATTGTTATTTTAAACATTTCTTACTTATTAAATAAATTTTTAAAAATTTGAGATTTTCCTATAATTTTCAATGTATTGTCAAAATTAAATTGTTGATACTTTGGCGAAAAGTGCAATTGCAGATAGTGAAAGAAGCTAAGTTAAATATTATTTTTTGTTACTTTATTGATAAAAACATTTTACCTCCATATTAGAGCAAATCAATCAGGGAACTAAAAATTTAAATTATGTTTTTCTTGAAAATGATAGTTAATTTTTTTGTGAAGTTTGACTGAAAATATTCTCATTTCTAAAATCTTAGGTAAGTTTTCATAATTTATTTAAGCAAATTCGTAATTTATTTAAAAAAAATGAAGTCCTAATTAGGACTTCGTTTTTCGTATCCTATAAAATACACATAATTTTACAGTTCGGAAATTAATTTGATTTGGATATGAAAATAGATTTATAATAGAGAGAACAATTTAGGATAGAATTCCCTAGTTTCTTAACTTACCGTTGCAATGATCTAACCTTCTGCATTTAAGACAATCCATATTAAAAAAATATACATGCTGTTATTAATCAAGCCACGTTTATACTTATCGAAACATCACTAAAAGTGAAGCTAGAAACTAAGTATTGTTTATGACAGGAACAAACGTAATTTTCGAAGTTTCTGCTGAAATTTTATGCGGGAAGCTTTAAGAAACTATAACTGCATCTTTCTCTCTTCAGCATTATAAATTTGCAATATTTATTTGACTAATAGATTTTATGATCATAACGAGCTATTTTAGAGCTTCTGTGTATATCTTTACAGACTGATGATCTTAGAAATCGTCCACGCTTGTCTTTTCGTCAATAAATTATCTCTGGTAATTATTTCATAATTACGAGCATTTTATCTTGCCTTATGTATACTTTTTTTTCAAACACATTTTAAAATAAAGTCTATATATAAGGAACTAAATTATTATATTGGTCTATATTATGTTATTTCTTCTAATGAGATCATGTAATACGACTGAATTTTATTGTTAATTAAAATAATTTGATGTAAAATAATACAATAATATGAAATATTAATTTCTTTAAAGTAATTGCAATTACACAATAAAAACTTTAAAAACATAGTCATTTTTTTTAAATTAAAAAATATATTTATATTAACATTAAAAAATAAATTTTTATAAATAATTGCACAATTAGTAGTAAACTATATTCAAAAGGTTGTGTAAGTATACGTCAGCAGTATAGATGAAATTCATTTATTAAACGAGTAAGAGTTGAAAGACTTCAAATGAGAGCTAAAAGTTTAAAGACTTATAATAAAAAAAATATATATTTAAATAAGTACAGTATTTAAAGCTATTTTAATACAAAGCTGACCATCTAAGATTTGCAAATGTGTTTGTGGCGATACAAATCATTAGATACAGCGCTTACGCACATCACATGTTACTATAATGCCACTTGTTAGGGCTTTATAAAGAGAGAAGAAATTCTCTCTCATTCTTCTCCCTTTATAAAACGCAGGCCTTTGCGTAAGGTGTGTTTAGCTATTCCTCGTAAAGATATCGAAAATCTTGCGAGCAAGTGACTAAGTTTAACCAAGGCAGAATAGTTGCTTATAGGGTCTACTGATTACCAAAGAACTGTGATGCAGTTCTGTAATCACTAAACGCTGAGAGGAAAAGCGGACCGACGAGATTCTCCACAGTTACCTCGTTTTACCACTACATGTTATGACAGGATTATTGAGTGCATGGAAGTAAGGGATCCTCAGCCATATCTCGAACCATAACACAACAGACTCGGTCTGTTATGCATCATTCGTTGCCCGTTCATACCATTCAATGAAATTTATATGGCAGCGGTTAAAAACAACAATGATGGCTATAATATCTACTAATTTTGTTATCATCGACACTTCACAAGAGGCTGTAATTTCAATCTTTTAATCTTTGTATAATGTGTTGTAATACAAATGAATTTTGCTGTGATTTGGTCTTTCTTTGTTTTATATTGTAGTTGCACAGCATATAGTAAATCTGGAAAATACGCTTTATAAGGAAAAATATCTTTGAAAATAAATTATCCGTACTTTTTACCACAGCGAAAGTAAATTAACACCATTTTACATGATACTTAATAATAAAATGTCGAATCATGCATTTAAATTATAAATTTTTTTCTTGAAATCAAGGAAGATTAATATTCGTTTTTATTGCCATGGAAATTCAACTGTTAGAAGCAGTTTTCAACATGATTGAACAAATAAAAATTACTTTTAGTTCCATGAAAAAAAAATATATATTTGCTCCTATGCTATGAGAAATTTTTGGCAAATTTTATGTATTGATCAGTGATTTAATTATTGGACATTATTTCTCTGATGAGTCATTAGTATTGGTTTATAAAGCTTTGTGGTAGGTGGAATGGTAAAAATATTGTAGGGACGACAAATTTTATTTATTCTAACAATGCATGTGAGTACTCATGAGAACTTAACATGGATTCAATTTATTTATGTATCATGTTACATAATAGTTATGCTTAGATAAATTTTATTGTATTGGTATCGAAATTATATTTAACTGTGTGATTATTCACTTTCGTTATAGCAAAAAGTATTAATAAATTGTTATAATTGTGGTGCCATCTATTGAAATAAGTAGAAAATAAAAGATATTAGAGCTTTCCTTTTTATGAAAATAATGTCTTCATGTATTTTAATTTCAAACTCAATAATCCATGGGAAATGATTAAAAGTGAGTAAGCCGTTGTTTAAATTATAACACTTGTCTCGCGGCATTTTAAAATTGTATGCGGATTAAGCTCTATTTTAGTACACTGAAGTTTGCTGATATGTACAATATCTTGAGGTTGCTAGTTTCAGTACAGTATGTTGAGATTTGTAAGTATTTTTGTATGATACTGAGTTCTCAGTAATATACAAAGTTATATACAATAATATATTTTAATTAAAATTTAAAGTAGTGTATGTATGCTAACCAAAACAACTCATTTATGTACAGTATATATCATGTATTACATACATATCAGTGAATTTATTATTACATACTCATTAATAAATAAATATTCTGAAATTAAAATTATTTAAAATATAGCATTATTTATTGTATAATGTAAAATGGCTATTTATTACTTTTCTCTCTCTCTATTAATACACACAAACTATTTATTTATTCTTTTACTGTAAAAATATTACTTTCGATTTTGTATTCTAAATTGTTCCTATATTTCTATTTAAAATTGTCTATTTAAAATGGATAAAGTTAATGTTTAATTCTTTATAAAAAATCCTATGTGATTATTTTTACTATTCCATTTCACAGTTTACTAATAGCATAGAATACTTCTTGATATTAGCCTTACAAATTTCTTCATATATAGGGAATTCAATTAATCTTTAAAGATTTATTTGCTTTTCATTTCCTTCAAGAAAGCAGCTGGAATTTTTAATATTTTGCAATAAAATTTTACAATTGTATGTGAAGATTATTTGCATGTGAAGGATATTTTGTGTTTTGATTTCACATTATTCAAGATTTAGTGTTTGTGAAACGTAAATGAATGTATACAAAGTTATGTGAAAAGCCTGCTCTGTTACAAAATGACAAATTCAATGTAAATTGTAGTTTTAAATATTATTTTCATTTTTGACCAATAAATTCTCATTAAATATATTAAAACAACTGAAATAAGATACAGTAACTAACTTTTTGGCTTCCCCTTTATATTGTTCATAATCTTTCCATCAATTTTTTCCCCTAAATTTTCTACTTGAATTATTCTACTGAAAAAAGTTTTCTTGTGATATCACTGTCAAAAAAATCTTGTTATTATATATTTTAATGAAACATAAATTAAATATTTTTTGACAATATATCTAAGGGATTTAAATTTAAATATTTGTTTTCACTAACCATTAATTTTAAAACTTTCAGTTTGGTAAATTATTTATTATTTAATTTTAATACATATAATTAAATTATAAAAAAATAATTAATAAATTATAGTAATAAAAATAGTATTCAAATACATAGTTTTTAATACTTAAAAGTATATAAATTCTTTTATTAAACTACGAATTAAATGCATGAAATATTTGTACCCCCTGAATGATTAATTTAAAAATTTGGAAGATAACTATTAGAAATTTTAATTAATATAGTTTGTATATATTATATTTATTCTAAAAATTATTTATTATGTTTTGAACTTTATTATTTCTATTCAATGTATTAGATATGGAGATGGTGTAAGTTTGATTATTTTATTTATTTTTTTTCGAAAATTTTGAACATATATAAACACAACACATAATTATAAGAACACCCAAAATATCAGTTATTTTAATAGTAAATTGCATGAAATGAATATTTTTAAATATAGTTGAATCAGTTAAATAAGTCTTATTTAGTCTAAAATAAATCCTTGAATGAAAAAAATTGAGTTAGTTTCACGCATTGAGTTAGTTATTCAAATTTCAATGTTGTATAAATATAAGGCCATTTTTTTATACGAAATAATTTAAATTTTCGGAATTTTTTAAATTTTTCTTTCAAAAGCACATGTAAATTATAATTTTCATCACAAGAAAGTGGAAATAACAATTTTATAAAGACAGTTAGAATTTGTTATTTTTTCAGATTGAATTTAGAGTTCTGTATGAAAAAAATTTTTCTGAATTAAATTTCTGAAAAAGTGTGTGTGGATCGCAAAAGATTATTTTAAACTCTAAAATTGTTATATTTTAAGTAAAAGAGATGGAAAATATGAAAGATTTTAGGAGGAAAAATAAATTATTAGTTCCTGATAATAGATCAGTTTTCAACTTTGCAACAGAACTTGCTACTCATAAAATGATATAGCAAACTAATAAAACTACCTCACATTGAATAGTCTGCTGTACTAAAAGAGTAAATTCAAATATTGGCTTTCAGATATTTAAAAAAAAAAAAAGCAGAATATTTAAAAGAAATTGAAGTGGGTGAACGAAATTGTGACCTGGAATGTTGTGACTGTGAGATGGAAAAATATTTTCAATGAAAAAAAATTTAATTTGTATGGCTCAAATATTTACTACTAACATGATTTAAAGTTCATAAATCACGTTAGCAGATTTATGGAAACTTGGGGGTTCCTTTAGTAGGTAAATGGGTGGTGAATGTGTAATGATATGGGAAACTTTAGCTTATGATGGGAAGCATGATTTGCAGCGAGTTTCTGAAAAATTGTCTTTTTTAACAATTCTTTAGAGCTTTTGGTCCACTTTTAGGAAATTCAAACTAGAAATTTTAGTAAGACAATGAATCTTGGTGTACATTTAATCAGCTAAAAGTTATTGTGAAAAGTAAATTGAAAAAAATCATTTACATATTATTCTATATACGAACTAGATATCATGAATGTGTAAATGGAACAGAACATTTTAAGTGTTGATAAAATATTCTGTACATTTAAATATCAGTAAAACATATTACGCATATAGCTTATCTCATTTTTTTCGCACCAACTTAATTTAATAAAAAAAAATATATATTATTTTCTGTTAAAATCACAAAGTGTATAATGTAATTTTAATTTTATAACAGTATCATACTATACATGTATATATAAGAGACTTGACAGAAGGGAGACAATGATGGCTTAAAGACTTGAAACTGGCATTTCCAAAAATGCATGGTTGATAATCTGTTCGTAAGCTGTCATTGTGATGCAGTATCCTAAGTGGGAAAATAATGAAGAAATTTGTATTAGACGCCACAGTGTTAAATGTTTACCTATCACTAACAACACAGGATATTGAAGGATGACCTACTTGGCAAAAATAAGATTGTCGGTGGACAGTGACGAACAAAATTGAATTTTTCACTTGGAACATGTTCTAATTTGATCTGCATTACATTCGGTCATCAACTAAACACAACAGTCTATTATTGAACATATTTTGTCAAGAGGTATAGCCAGCCTCCTGCCTCTCTTGTCTTCAAAAATATGTGGGCCTTCGATACCTCGGCATTTTACTAAATGTCTTCCCATCATCCATGAAGTTGGCATAACTTACTCAGAATGACGGCTCGTGTCTGGTCAAATCTACTTTGATCAACAACCTTTTCCATTACACAACATCACAGGAATGAGGATCTGCATTTTCCGAGATAGGTTATGTATCATTTCGATTGGTAACTTTACTTATATTTGAAGAAAAATGTAAAAAGAAAATATCACAAACGCAAAATTTTCTTCATTTAAAATTTCGATAAATTTAGAATATGTGTTATTTTTTACATCAAAATATGATGTCAAAATAGACACTTTAATGGCAGTGAATGAAATTCGACTCACGATAGATTTCAACTCACTGAAGGATCAATTGAAAAGCAATTATCGGCAATCAGTAAATGTTTTGTGTTGATGAATGCATTACCTCAATCATGTTATTTAACCAAATCAAAAGCTTGAAGAATCGTTGGTGGGTTAAAATAGACGGAAGGGGAACAAACAAAAGACGAAAAAGCAGAAGCAATTGGTGTTTTACAAAGCACGATGTAATGGTTTTGGAAATTTTTTGAGAATAATAATGTAGATCGAAGACCAAGTCAAAATCGTAGACGTACAAAAACTTTTAACAAAGACCGATGTTTAATGATAACGACTTGAAGACACCGAAATATTGATGCCACTTTCTTCAATACATTCAGATTTTGATACCTCAATTGAGCCTCAGGCTGATCGATGTCGACTCCACGCCGTCGATCTATATGTTCACAGACTAATGATATATTTGTTACATCCCACACAACCATTGATATCTGTTAGATATCCAAAACACGTCTAATACAGATCCAGATATCTCTTAGATTTAAAACACATCCACTGGATGTCTA
>JAPDSC010036855.1:124513-166898 GCA_026290005.1 Latrodectus geometricus
TTTCATAGCTCGATTCCACTTTTTGTTTTAATAAAATACTTGATTTCATTACAGTTATAGCAATCACAATTGATTGATTTTTACCACATAATTATTACGCGATTTAGGAAATGCAAGAATAATATAAATGTATCTCTCTGCGAACTCAAGAGTTCATAATTGTATATAAATATTTTAAAGCTCTAATTTTAGATTTATGTATTCTAATTCATAAAAATTTTGATTGTAAAAGAAATAATAGATTTACGGGAAATTTAATTATCATTTGAATTCAAAGCAATCTCCTAAAGAGATATAAAATACTTATAAAATAATATATAAGCAATAAAACATACTACAATCACAACAGAAATATCTTATCTTTCTATGGTTTATACATTTAAGATCTGTAATGTAAACTATTCAAATCTATTTAACAGGTACATTTTTTGAAATAAATAACGGTAACTCATGCAAAGTATAGTGTATGAAGTTTTAGTTGGGAAATATTCTTCAATAAACCCAACAGTGTCGACGTATGAATTTTTCTGTTATGGTGATTACCCTTTCATTATGCCCCAGTTCCTATTAATATTGAGGTAAATTCTGCTAAAAATATTTGTTTGTAATATATGCTTTAAAAATAATGGAATGATGCATTTTCATGCAATTTGCAACCATAAAACTGAATAATAATAAGAAACGGGAATCATTTCATAATCAAGTGCATTTAATGAAAACAAAAATCAGCAAGAGTAATTACAATATAAAAATTAAACAGAAAGGAAGAATATGCCTTTGTTAAATTCTCATTTTACAAACTCATATAAAATGGGGATAAAAAACGGTAGAAATGAAAAGTTTATTAAATATTTTTTTCTTTAATATATTAAGCAAAATTTTGATTTAGTTGCAAAGTTCTGATAACTATTATAAATTATTCTGATAATTATATGTTGAATAAAATTGTAGACTAATTAGAATATGTAATTAGAAGTGTAACTAATATATTTGAAATATGTGTAGTATAAACAGCAACTTGTAAGGATTAGTTGTAATGCTTAACTATGTAAATAATTGTTAAAATTATGAACACACTTACATGACAATTTATCTTATACATGCATAACTTAATTATAATTATAAACATGCATAACTTAATTATATATAAATCAGAATAACTTAAGAGTGAAATTATTTTACTTTTTAATTAATTTAACTTACGATTTAAATATTCAAGCAGAACCAAGGTAAGCCAAATTATACTTTATTCATATTACATTTCTTTAATATCAAGCCAAAGAGGAAAAAGGCTTAATAGAAACGACAATAATATTTATTATTTAAAACTTTGTGTTGCTGTTTTCAATGTTCGGTTTTCAATTTTCACCATTCAGCATTATATAGCACCTTCACTTTTCAGCACTTGTGATGGCACCTTTTTAAAAAGGCACCAGTGAGCATGCCGTCGTTACTTCGAAAGGAGTCTCTTAATTTAGAAGCAGGAACCAAGCAGAAGATCCTCCGAATTAAGTGTCACATGCAAACGTATCATTCAAATGAAGGACATTGCGATTACGACATGTTTTACGTGACTAGCCGCCATTATCAATTTAATGGATCTTCGATTGAGTCGGAATTCGAACACACTACTTCCGATAGCGAGAACGACGCATTAACCAACCTAGCCCCAGCGAACGTACATAATACAATATAGTTGTAAAAATTTAGTATTTGTTATTGAAATTGAAATTATGCTTATGCTAGAAATTATAAGCAAGTAATACTTTAAAACTCAAGTATAAGAATGATAGCTTTTCCAGGACTAGATGTAACGTTTAGGTAAACAAATGTGAAGAGTGATACATTTAAAAAATTACATAGACCAGTTTTAAGCACACGTCACATTTAAATTATATAATAGCTTAGATTAAACTAAAGGTACCGTTGAGATAGGGGTCTACGTTTAATGGCTTCAGCAAGCATGTGACATGAAACACTATGCAGAATGTCCATTCCTTCCCTTAGAATTCCTTCTGATTCTCATTGATCAGAGGCTGAGTGGGGCTCATTTACAAAAATAAGATCAGTTATAATTGAAAACATAGAGTATGGAGAAACCAGAGTTCTGTTCCATAACATGTGCATCCCCTTGTTATTATAAAATGTTAAAAATGGAAAAATTAAAATATTCTATTCATTTAGACAGTCTGGTAACAATAATGTCCTGTGTTACATAGACAGTCGAATATAAAATTTATAGTATAAGCAATTAATTTTTCCGCATTTAAATTTTGTATAGTAGCAAATTTTAAAACAATTTATGAATTTAAAAAGTTCATGGGGGAAATTAAAGCATTATTATTTTCTGTTAAAATTAATGCAATAATCAAAATATCCTCTACTTCAATCAATAAATTCCTAAGTAATTCCCAACGTATGAAATTCATAGTTTGGAAAACAATATTGCCTTAATAATATCTTTTATAACTATATTATCCTCTCTCCTAGTTTACAGTCAGGTATGGGCCTCAGTTCGCTTAGCCAGACAGCCCAGTTTCCAATCTTTCTTTTCCAATTAGTCATCCTCAAACATTTTGTATTATTTATGAGATCTTCCAGTATCTCTTTTTTTGACATTCCTCTAAATCTGTTGCACACTGGTGTTTTCAGTTTAAAATCTATGGCTTTTGATTACCAGTTTATTTTTGGGATATAATCATTCTGACCAGATAATCATTGTGATATAATAAATTTTGTTATGAGTGTATTTTATGAATACTTCTTTTCTCTGATTTGTTTTATTCTCCATGCCTTTGCCTGAATCGGTTTATATATCATTCTTAACATTTTGTGCACAAATATTTTTTTAATTAATTAATAGGTTTTTGTGTCAAAGTCAAACTCATACAACCATATGTCAGGAAATGCCAAATAATTGTTTTGTATACTTTAATTTTACTATTTCAGAGAGAGATAAATTTATTTTTTAAAAGATGCTCACAATAAGTAGCATCAGTTTCTTTTTAGAACTCAGCAATTAATTTTTTCTGCAACTATAATAAAAATGCTTACAAATAAATAAAACTATTGACAGTTCCATACACAATTCTAAAATCATGAACAACCAGAAAATTTCTATATTCTTTAGCGAATTTAGATTTTTCTATGCATTTTGCTCTATTTAAATTTATTGAAAGATCTATAAAGCTTGAAGATTCTATTATTTGTTTCGATTCAATAATTACTAGCCTATTTCTGTTCAAAATAACAATGCCACCAGGAAGCATTTAGTTTGTAACCTGCATCAGTAAGGGGACCGGTCTTAAGAATTTAATATAGATGATTGCATTGTGAAATTTCTCAATTAAGGAATTTTTTATTCAGTTATTATATTAGTTTGGGGAAAAAGTAATCCATTATTTTTTCGGTAGACGTCTGTAGTGATCGATACAGGTCGTATCGATCACTACAGACGTCAGGTATGTATCAAACACTACATACGTCAGTACATACGTCAGGTATGTATCAAACAATTTCAGATTTATGCTCGTTGGAAAGGTGACATTTGACACTAAAATATCCTCTTGCGGTTTTTTATTTGATTAATTCAGTTACGAGTACAAGGTTTTAAAAATGGAAGACAACCAACAGACAACCAAAAAAAAAAAAGATAGCCAGGTGGATGAAATTGTTAAAGGTGTTTATCGTCCTATATAAGACTGTAACAACCAATTACGTACAATTTTTGTTTCGTCGATTCCGTTCGGGTAGTTTTGATGTTAGAGATGCACCCCGCATGTGTATACAGCATCGTTGAAAATGTCTATAAAATATCAAAAATGATCGAAGTTAACCGCATGTCAGCAGTCGTAACGCGCAAGACCTAAAAATCTACATGAAAGCTGTTTTAAACCTTTTTACAAAGTGAATCCAAAAGAAGTTACATAAAGTTCACGTAAAAATAATGGATTTCTTTTTCCCCAAACTAATATTGACGAGGCACCAAATGCTAGCGTGTTAATAATCTTTGATTTGAAAATCACTCTTTGTTAACAATACCTATATATGTTTAGTGAAGAAAAATTAAAAAATAGTGAACACTTTAATTTTTAAATAAGGAACACTTTAATTTTTAAGTAAGGAAATAAGCAAATCATAATGTTCTCCTGTCATCTTATAAGAAATTTAATATAATTAAGATGCAATAAAATTGTTTATTAAATTATTTAAAGAGAATTTATTAATATATTTATTTGCTAGTTATGGATTAAATTTTGATGTAGCTAAAATCAAATGTTTACATTGGATCTTGATATTTTAATATAAATATATTTCATAAGAAATTTCTTCATTTTTAAAAAACACAGCATAATTATGGCATATTTTTTAAAGGATTAACTCGAAACAGTATAAAAATATATAATTTCTTCATTTAAATACACATAACTCTTATAATATCAGTTGTGAGAAATTAATTTTTAATTCATCATTATTGTTTAATTATTTGAGTAAATTAATGATGTCAAATACTTTCTTGCTTTAATGTCATTGGGCTTTAAAACTCAAGTCAGGTTACAATGGAAAAAAACATTTTTTTTGTTTTGTTTTCATTGTCTTTTTAAAGGAATAAGAATTTAGGAATTACTTAAGTGTGTATATATAAACTCATAACTTTTTCTTTACTTTATCATTAAAATTTCGTAAGAATAATTGTAAAGTACGCTTCTACTAGATCACAAAAATCAAAATAGCAGCACTAGAAAGCAAAAAAATTCATTGTTTTGAATGCATTTCTCAATTGAAAGAAACTTCTTTGTCTTAATAATTCCATATAGAGATAGGACAGGAAACTGAAAATAAAAATTTAAAGTAAATCTGCACAGTGTTTTCTTAAAAATTAAACGTTTGAGCAAAGCTAATACTTGCTTAAATTAAGAAATGTATGCTTTCTTATTATGATGATTTTTTTTACAAATACTTTCCTATTTGGGTAAGATTATGTGGCCTTAAAAGAGAAAAACAACTTGCTGGTTTATTTCACTCTTTTGTCGCACAAACAATGAATTTCTACCTTTTATAATAATTCAAGAGGATGTAAATATTTGTAGAAGATTTAATGGAAGGAGAAGTGGGAACTCTCTGTAGAAATTTTTTAACCGCTTAGCACCATATTTGCCTTTTAAGATTCCAGTCAGTTCGTACAAATTTGTAAAAGATTAAAGTTAATTAAATTCACAAAAATTTACTTACTTGACTTAAAAATTACGAAAGATGTATATTTTTTAAAGTATCAGACTTATTAATTTTATTGCTACAAATGTAGTTATAATCCATTTAAGGACAAAAAAAATATAGTTAGATTACTTAAAAAATGAATAAATTACAAGTTTTCATCCCTTCCTGTGATAGCTATATTATATATATACATGTATGAACAGTGCACATTATTGGTGTGGCAAATCTGGAATAAGAAAGATGAATTTCAAAAGTTCTAAAAATATTTTATTCTGTACCATTGGCCTCTTAAAAAACTTCAGTTCAAGTAAATTCATATAAAATAAGTAGTTCTTATTGAAGTCATGTTAAGCAGAGATGCCATGAGGATTTCATTAAACCTTAAATGATTGGAAATTTCTTAATTGGAATTTTAATTTCTTGGCGGTTTTTTATTTACCATCGATTTAAGTGTACGGACAAGATCTGATATCAAGAGGATTTTGCTTACACATCTAATTATCTAATTTCAGAGCTTATTCTTTGAGAATTTAACGTGTAATTCTATATTTTAATAATTATAAAGAGCTAATAGTATTATAATTTTCAGAATTTCTTATAATGTGGTCTGAAAACAGCTATCATATTCCAATAATTAGATGAATTAGCTGATTTAAAATATTTTGTCTGATTTATAGCATTTTACATATCAGGAATATTTCATCAGCGAAAATAATATAGATTCGCATTTTACTGACTCTAACCCAATTTCTGTACTAGGGGAGTTAATTTGAGTGTGACCTTCAGTTTAAAGTGGATTTCGAACCCTCACAAGCAACGATGCTCAAAGTTGAACACGAATCTTCGAATCTGTAAACAGTAGAACTGAATGCCAGAGCGATAACCATTCAACGATCAACTTTGCAGGGCACAAGAAAGAAACTATCGAGAATGTAATCCAGTAGATGCTCATAATTTAAGTAGAAATAAACATCCAATTATTAATAATGACTTGGACATGATTCAATTCAATAGACTTTTGATTATGTAACGTTATTTTTCATGGAATTTCATGGACAGTTGACATAACAAGAGAAAGAATACATGTCATATTATCTTGCTAGTGATATAAATAGTGACAGAAATTGAAATATATTAAACTATGGTCTAAAGTATAGCTATTTACTATGTAAGTTTTAGACAATATTGCTGTAATAAAGTCATGATTTTATGTATGAAATTAAAAAAAAATTATGTGAATAAGAGTCATGTTATTTGCTTCGTAAACTTTTAGATGCTTTTTAAAGTTGTTTCAAAAATAAAACATTAAATAATCATGTTGTTTTTGATGCCATCTGAATATTTTTACTATGATTAGGATTTTATAACTCTTTTCCATATTCAGGACTTACGTACAAAGAAAAAGAAGGTTATAAATAAATTTCATACTTTATTAAATTGAATGTATTCAGTTAATAGTTGTTTATACTTCAATAATTTCATTTAAAATTTTATTTTAACTTTGTTTTTTTATATAATGCAAATTTTTAATACAATGTTTCTAGAGTGAAAATATTACTTGTACTCCACAATTATACAGTTTAATTAATCTCAAATATTTAAATTTTAGGTGATTTTTAATTTTAAATCTTAATTATGTAAATCTTAATTATGTAATTTTAAATCTTAATTAATAAGTATTACATAACTTCTTAGGTGACATTTCTTTGTTTTAATACATATTATTTTAAAGTGTTGAAAGCTAAGAACATTTAATAATTAAACGGGTGCAGTAACAGTTTCATTATTTGCACTTATTTTAATCTTAATCGTATGTTAAGTTAAAATAATAAATCTAAACAATTGAGAAAAACATTTGATAAAATTAGATTTAATGCATATCAAAACGCATTTACTCTACTCTAACTTTTGAATATTTCTGCTAATTACAATCATAAAAAGGATGTTTAATTACAGCAAAATGACTATTCTCCATTTAATTAAACAGCAGCTTCTAACCCTAATGTTTACCATAGTAAATGTTAAGTTGATTTGCTTTCATTCTTCTTGAGTTCTTGTTCCTGTCCAGAGCTATACACCTCCAGTATTGTAACTATTTCCTTGGCAAATTAATCACACCAGTATGAGATAAAAATGTTATTGGGACTTATTAATATTGATAGGAGATTTATAATCATGTAATTAAAAACTAAAAAATAAAAAGCATTCAGTTTATAAAAGGGAAACTATTGAAAACTATGATAAAACAATTACAAAGTCATAGAGAAATATGAATTCACGGAAGAATTTTACAGACGAAAAATATTTTACAGGCATTTTTTTTATGTGTACAGCTTACGAATACTAACTAATAAAGAAAATAGTGCCTAAGATGCATACATTTATTTAGTTATTGATTTTGAAAATGCTGTGACGTCATGGAACATTTAATAAGTAAAAAATATCCCATTAAGGGAATTTTTTTCAGGTATACATTGTGACAAACAGTTTAAGCAAAAATTACAATTCAGTCTAACCAAAGATAAATGCCTTATTATTTTCTATTTTGTGAGATTAAAGAAGTAAGTACATCAACTAAACTTATATTTATGTTAAAAGTATTAATTTCAACATTCAATCGTAAAAACATCTTTATAAATTAAATCATTATAACTAACATTTTGTATTAAATCTAGTATCACACATAATATATTAAAAAATTGATTAAAAAAAAGCAAGAACGTAGAAAACAGGGTTATAACATTTGATTGAATATTAAATAAATTGGTCATCATTACTTAATGAGGTATACACGACAATGAGATGCACTGTTACTTTTACAGATACTTCATAGCATTATTTGATATTTTATACCTTGTTTTCATAAATTTTTATCCCTAAAAATTTATTTTATTTTAATATTTACCGAGTGACCGAGCTTGGATTCTCATATCTTAAACTTGCAGGATGGGCGTCAGATGAGAAGATCTCACATGTAAAACCAGTTTGACAAATGCTAACTGTATGTAATTGAAAGTTTTTGACTTAGAAGAACTACTTTAAAATGAAAATTGCTTTCTTCAACTTATTAATATAAACTAAGTAAAAAACTTAAATATCTACTCATGTGAAATATAATTTTTTGAAAATTTTGTTTACACAGGTAATTTTTCACTTAATTGCTAATCTAGACTACTAATTTGAATATCTAATTGATCAGGACTTCCATTTAGTTCAGGCAGAGTAATGAGTTTTATATTTCTTCTCTTCAATAATAAGTCTCCATTTTTATTTCACAACTATTTATAGACAAAAAAAAAAAAATCATGATATCTTTATTATATTGAAATTCAAAAATAGTGTCTGTAAAAACGTGCATTTTTACAGTTTCAAAGACATTGCAAAGCTGCTTCCAATAAATCTAGAGTTATGGTAATTCAGATTGTTTGAGGACTTATTAAATCTAAATTTGCAATGTAACTGTATCTACAAATTATATGACACACATCTTTGAAAGTATTTTATGTTTTTGCAACTATAAATTTTATAGTTTCAAGAAGCTTAAATAAAATATACTTCTGAAAAATAAATATGCTAATGACTTAAAAGAGAGGGAAGACACAAACAGGACTGGAGAAGGATACTGGTAATCAAATTTCCGATCTCTTACAAGATATGGTGCAAAGTATTTGATTATTAAAATAACTGTATTTTAATAATTATTATTTAAATTGTTCGAATTTTAACTAATAGATTTGTTATAAAATAAAAGATCTCTAGTGGTCGCATTGTGTGCGTGTCAGAGAGAGTTTTTATTTTTTCAATTCTGTGTGTGCATATGAACCAATTTGTTCAGTATTTTAATTTTGGGCAAAACCTAACTCCTCACTTATATTAATTGTTTTAAATCTTCTTTCACAATCTTCGTTTTTATCACAATGCGTAGAAAATGTAAATTATACAATTTTATTTTTTTGACATTATTTATGCTGATTAAAATTCAGTAAAATAAATATATGTTTAATGTCAGTAGTGTAAGATTAGTAGCACTATTTTACAACATATTGGTTTAATTTTCTTCTAAAAGAATATATATCATTCTATAATCATTTAATATTCAATATTAATAATATATTCTGCAATTTAAAACAAATAAAAACAATTTTTCTAAAAAAAAAAAAAAAAAAAAAAAAAACCCCTTTTCTCCTTTCTACATTTAAAATGATTTTATACGAACTCTTTATGTAATATTTATTGCTTTTATAAATCCTAGAGAGAAACAAGACCACGAAAAACCTTGAAATGCGTTTTATTGCTTCCCTCTTACTTCTACAAGCACACCAGGAACGAAACGCTTCCTGGTTATTAATTACTCTATGTTATATCTCTTGTCTTGTTCAACCATTTTCTCGGAAACTTACCGAGAGTAACGTGGTTTCGATGGCAATATATCTTAGAACGCAATTAAAAAAATAGGAATTTCTTATGTCTTCTCTCTGTTTGTTTGTTTGTTTACTTTTTCTGGTAGTTTTGATGAAATTATAAATAGGCGTAGGAGGAATTATGTTTTAATATTTTTAATTTCAATTCTATTGATTATAAAATGAAGTTAAATACATATTTTATTTAAGATATATATATATATATATATATATATATATATATATGAATTGATGAAAATCTTATGATATGAAAGGATATGATATATATATAAATTTGCTGGACTTGTACTATCCTATGTGCATAAAGAAATAAGATAATACGAAATCCAATAAAAGAATTTTTTTTTTTTTTTTTTTGAGTTTTCAACTTGACTGACACTTTTTTGCAAAAATATTGTTTAGTGTGAAATATGCTTTTCTCCTGAGTAATTTTAGTTGTTATATAAAATTATAAAAAAATAAAATTAATTTCATTCCCATTTCGGGAAGTTTTTCAGTAAATTTCTCGTAAAAAGTATATACACTAATGCGAATTTCGCTGATATTTTTTATCTGCAACACTGGGCTTATAAAATTGGAAAACTTTCAAAGCCATTGTAAATAAACAAAGGGGAAAGGATAACAGTGCGCACATTGACATTTTCACACGGTTCTTATATCTTCCTCGCAAAGAACACCAATATTTAAAACGACAAAATATTATTTATAGCTTTCAAAGGGAAACAGGATTGACATCGTTCATTGAAGAGGGTTTGAGATGTGTTTTCTGTTTCAGTAAACTCCTTTTCCAGTGCAAACAGGGATTTAGTTAAAGTTGAAAGTAAATAATCTGTGTGAAACATTATACATTGTAACGGCTAACTTTGATAACGTTTTGACGCATCTACATTAATAGAAATTGAATTTTATACATCAAAATATGTTTAAGAAAACTTATCTAACAAACGAGAATTAAGAGGAAAGCAAAAAATGATCTAATACATTTGGTAAATGAAATAAAATGATGATTCTTTTATTTGGTTTTGCTTCACCATCACATTCCCCATTAAAATGAAATGAACACATACTTTTAAATTATTAATTATTTGTGGAATAAAATACCATCATAATGTCCATAGAAGCATTATTAAAACTTTCCTAAAATTGTAATATTTAAAACTTTTTGTAAATAAATATTTTAGAGCTGTTTAAAAATTTAAATTTCAGAACATCAAATTAAAATGTAACATAAATTGAAAATTTCCTTGTTATTAAATGCTTACAAAGTACACTTTTAAAATTTATTGTGTAAACGCAGGGAATTATCTAGAGTATTTCGCATGCAGATAACTTAAAAGAATCGCATTTTAAAATATTAATTTGTTTCGGAATTGTGCAAAATAAACATGCAAATAAAAATGTGAAAATAGCTGTCTTATTATTTATAAGTAATTATTATATAAGTAATGCTTAAAGTGTTAATGCTTAAGTATTATTATATAAGTAATGCTTAAAAGTTTGTGGTAGTTCAATGGAAAATATCGTTTACAGTTTATGTGATTAGTAATTATATTAATAAAATTGAATAAGTTTCCTTTTAAAATATGGATAATATAAAAATTTTATCAACTATAATTTCATTTAAGACATTTTGTTGTTAAATTCTCTCAATAATCTTTTTAAATATGTAATGTGAGAATTTTAGAATGAATGTGAAAGAATGATTATTATAGAATTGTTTAGATTTGATCTTCGAGACTGCGTTTTAATAAATGGAAAACTTGTTGAACTTAATCATGCAATTTTTAATATTATTTTTTAGGTATATAGTTGAGCTTTTGAATACATACCCAGAAAATGTATTATGATTTGCTTAAGCAAACATGGTTTTAATAATGTGTGTTTTAGTTAACATAAATTATTCTATATATTTTTTTACATTGGATAAATTTTTATCAAATGTCTAGACATTTTTGCTAAATGTATAAAGTTTAATTTTTACGATTTTTGTGATGAGATATACCAAATTAAAATTTACTAACTGAGAGTTACATAAATGAATTAGTTTTTTAATAATTTTGCTATAAAATATTGAAATTTTTAGAAGTAAAACATTTTCTTATTAAAAATAATATATGATAACAAACGTAACTAATTCTTAAAATAAATAAGTTTTAGTTTGTATTTTCCCCCAAACCATTGCAATAATTAAGAATGATTTGCAAAATTTTCTCAATAAACGTAAATGATACATAGTTTCAATACAAAATTAATAATTTCTGTTATTTTTTTAAAAATAATTTTAGACTTTTCCATATACACACCGAAAATGTAATCTTTTTTATTCTCAAAATTTGATAACATCTCATTACTTTCTAATTTACTTTTACATTTTGTCTGAAACTTTCCAGATTTGATTAGTTTTCTATTTTGAGGTTTAACTTGGTTTCTTGTCACTCTGCTGCCTTTTTTTGTCCACAAGTGCTAATTCCCCCAGGACTAAAAGTGTATTCCAAATCGTACTTTATCTACCCCCGAGGAAAGAGGTGAATCTCTCCAAAAATATTAGCTGACGATCAGAACGCTATTCAGCAACTTGGACTTTTTATCCTGAAAATCAAATATTTTTAACCTATGCGTGTTTTATAAGTCATAGACCACATACTGTTTTGTTATCGCTAACATTTTTTCTATTCTCCAGCTATTATTTAGGGTAAAAAAAACTTTTAAAATTTTTTCTTTTGTACTCATAAAAAAGTATTATTTATTTTCAGAATGAAGCATTGTCCATTGAACTTTGTATTACACATATTTTTTACAGTAAATTAAGCGTTATTTTGAAATATTTGTTTTGAAATGTTATTTTGAAATTTCCGTTTGAATTCCCAATCCTGTTATCAAAACATACCGGTAAAATTTGGCGTCTTTAATTTCACAATATAAAGGCACATTTCATTAGACTTATGCCAAATAAACTGGAAAGTTTAATAAAAAAAGAATTCCAACTTTGTAGTCGAATTTGAAAATGTTTTCATTTGGTTAAACTTGTTTTTTGAAAGATTATGCGTAATTTTCATTTTATCATATTTGATCTTATAACCTCATTTTTAATCTTTAAATCGAGATAAAAGTCGTATTGCAAATATGTGTTAGAGATTCAATAAATATAAAAAATTGGTTAATAATTATCTCTAATACTCGAGCAGAGTTATTTGCGCCTAGAAGGAGCCTGTCTACATGCTATGTGGACAGTCGTCGCGACATTATCTTGGATTTGTATCGCGATCAATGGATTAAGGAATTCTACTGAAGAATCTAATAGGTCATTGGCGTAAATTAATGACATAACACTGTGGGCGCCATCCTTGCGCTATTTCTTCAGAAAATAGAGACGCAGAGCGTCCATGGTTAACGGTGTTGATTTATTTTACACTCTGCACCCTTTTTCAACACACTATCTGAATGATGAAGTTTAGGAAAAAATAATTTGTTTTAAAAAATAACGGTCCACACCGCGTGGCTCACGTCATGCTAGTTTTTTAGTGATATTTTTATCAAGAATACTTACTCTGTGATGTAGGAAATATTTTGATTACAAAAATATTTACAGATCTGAAGATAGAAATAGCTAGAATAAATGTCGCATGACTGTATCCGGAAATGTGTTGCGTTTAATGCACATTAATTACGCCTGAAAAACTTGTTTCATGAAGGTTCTACATATATAGTATTTTAGAGAATATTTAGATTGATTAGTATTTTAAATATTTTTTTGATATATATTAAAAATTTATTATTATTTTCCCAGAATTCACTTACAAAATTTTAAGTAAAAAATCAGCAAAGTGTCATAGTATTATATTAAGTATTTGTTAATATAATATTATGACACTTTGCTGATTTAAATATCACTAAGTTTTAAATATTTTTTAAGGGATATTAAACGTTTACATAATAATTTTAAATGGAATAATTAATAAATTGTAAAAAAATTACTACGATATTTTATAATTACGTATTTATCTTTGGAGATTTTAAGTGTTAGTAAAAATGTATAAAAATTCTATTATGAATAGACATTTTTAAACTTTATATTCTTGTCCATTTTTTCTATATCCTAATAATTTTGTCAAGGCACACAAAATAAATTGATGTTCTTAGAGCATTTCGAAACTGTCGACTTCTGATGTAGTTAATAAGAAATGATAACAACGAAGGTGATTTTAACTTACCATTTCACTTTTTATTTCACAGATAAGAACTTTTTTATCAATTATTCCCCATTTTGTTTCATGGACAAGAAAAATACCTGTGTAAATTAATTTTAATCGTAAAGGTTGTATAAGTTAGGATAATATATGTTACATTATTCTCCTAACTTTATATGTCATATTTTGAATAATATTTTAATAATAGTATAACATTATATGTTATACTTTTTCCATTTTCTAAAGAGTAGAGAATATGTTATAATAAATTAATACACTATTTATTAATTCATTAAACTGAGGAAATAATCTCATTAACTTTCATAAATGGTAAAATAAGATATGACCAACTTTTAAAAAGATAAAATAAAAGTCTTAACTTGTATAACTTGATTAACATGGAAACATGGAAAAAAATTAATTTTATTAAATACATTTAAAACAGAAGTTAATTTAAGCTGTAAAAATTCCCACACACACGTTAAGAGGACTAACTGCATCGAATACTTATAATATTTCACGGATTTTAATTCTCTTTTTTCTATTCTATTTTTTAATAGTTAAAAAATAATGATAATTGTAAAGAAATGCTTGCCTTAAAGTTGATTAAAAATTTTAAAAAAATTGAATAGAAAAAAAAAGAAAAAGAAATCTAAATATAGTTCTCACAAACTGTAATGAAGATTTTTTAATATCCAAAGGTGAAAATATGTCACAATAAAAGTGATATTTTGGCAAAAATTCATAATCTTTTGCTGTGTATCCATATCACTTCTAGCTCTCTTAAATAATTATATTACAATTTGATTGTTATTTCTCAAGATTCCTTAAAAGAAGTTCATTCTCTCTCGATAAAATGTTGAATAATAACATGTGTTCTACTTATAAAAACTTTAAGTAATACTGGTCAGGTTTCTCATAATGCTAAAAAGGCTTGAATGATGGGAATTGAATTGAAAATAAGCATCGAAATTAGAAGTAACACACAAATTAAATTTTCTGAAAAGTTAAACATAAGCCGAAAAAAATGTTAGCTTCTAAATTAGGAGATAGATTAAAATCTCAGTTATGGACAAGAAAAACACAATAAATAAAAAATATTATTTCATACTAATGAAACTCATGAAGTGTATATTAATGGAACTTCATCAGTGATAAAGAGACACAATATCTATATTTTCGATGAGTCATAAAATAATTTTAAGGATTTAAATAGACAATTTCAAATATAATGACAGGATATATAAGAAATGAAAAATATAAATGCATCTTATCTGAATATTCATGATTAATTTTAGTATTTTTCAATTATTCGGAATTTATTATTGTATGAAAATTTTATTTTGGACATTCTTCAAATTAATAAGAAAAATAGAATGAATTATTCAAATAAATGAAAGAATTTCCGGATTTATTTCAAATTATCAGCATTTGACAATACCGAATAAGCAGAATGGATAGAATATTAAGCTTTATTTCTATAGATATTTAAAATTTTATAAACATTTCTAAATAATAAAAAACAAACACACTTATATGCGTGCGAGCATATACTTCATAAGAATATTAAACAGGTATTTGGCTGAAAAATCCTGTTTTTCTTCCGGATAAGCAATTAAAAACTTTGTTTCCAAAATCAAGGAAAGTAATTGAAAATAGAGAAAAATAAAAGATATTTGACTTTTAAAAGTCTTGAGATTCTCAATTAATCTGATTGATGATATTCCGTACCCTTTTAACAAATTTTATGCGTTTGAGTATATTATACTTTGTTGATATATTCTAGAAGGATTTTATGAAGGAAAATAAATTTATCAAAAAATGTGTTTATAATTGAACAATTCAAGACTATATCAAACTTTTCTTATAAATTTAAAATCTTTTGACCCTTAAGTTAGAAATCAAACTTTTAAAAAATTTATTGGTTGCATGCTAAACAAAATCCTCATGTTTTAATAAAAAATTCTGAATTAATCATCAAGTTTGATTACTGAGAGAAGAAAAATATTGATTTCCTTGAACACACATGGAGCTCTTAATTTTATTAAATAAAAAGTAAGGAACAAAGGAAAACGTTATAAATCAATAGAAAGATATATTTCATAATTTTGTCACTTCAAACAAAATGAAAAATAAGAAAACACCATGAGAAAATCAAATTTATAAATTTTAAATATATAGAAAATGTGTCTTTCTCATAGTCAATAGTCTTTAGTCTTTCAATAGTCTTTCTCATAGTCCTTTATAAACCTTAAGGACTTTAATAAATCTTTTCATACATGTAAAATTTTTCCTTAAATTTTCTGGTAAATATGCATTAAAAATGAACTTTTATTAGAAGTCGTATGCACCCAGTTAATACCATTCACAAGTTCGTTAAGGAGTATATTACCGAGTGAGATCAACAAAATGCGAGTATATACCGATTTATATTTTATACACACATTGTACGGTTTGATCATCAAAATACAATGCCAAAAAATAATCATGACACATTTTGAAATTCCAATTCAGATAGTCTAGGTAGAAATGCAAGATATTTAATGACTGTACATTATATTCAAACTCAAGGGTTAGTTATCATTTTAGTCTGGAATTCTTCATGAAGTTTTATAAATACTCGATAAAAACCAATTTCTCTAATATTAAACTAAATACTGGAAATATTATTATTAACAGTATTCAATTTAGGTATTAATGAAAAATAATAAATAATTAATGAAATTACAAAATCAGTTGGAGGCATGAAATAATATTAAATGAGTAATATACAATGACAAAATATTTAAAAGGAATTATAAATGTTTTGTAATTCACTTTTTTATAAATACTTTATTTTTATACATTTAATAGGATTATATTCAGATTAATAGGTTTCTGATCCTGAAAATCATAGAGTTTAATGTTTTATAAATACATAGTTTATAGAATAGAATTAATTATGTTTTATAAACGTTTGAATATGTAATTCAAAATGATCAAATATTCAGACAGCGTGTTCAAATCATGTCTGGTCCTAGTTTTGAGTTCATCATGGTCTTGTGGTAGGACAAAGCTCTTCGGAGTTTAAAATTCTAGGTTTGATTCCAGCCACTGTTAAATAATGGATGGTGGATTTCTGTCTTCTGCGTGCACATCTATGGAGAAAGGTGATTGGGAGTTTTCCGAGTTTTCTTCCTTGCGACACCTGGATATGTCTTACTCTTATTGAAAAGTCCTTCCTAATTGCAATTTACGTGGCAGATATTAAAATGCCTGATAATGGCTTTAGGCTATTGGGTCATTACGCGATGTCAAAATGCACCGATACTTAAGGGATCCTCATTGCCTAAAGGTAGGATGTTGTACTTCAGAGTAAAAAATCCCGGGTTCGATCTTATTCACTGTTGAACACATTTGCCTAAAAAGATTCTTAGAAACTTTCATGAGTTCTTTCTTTGCGAGTCGTAAATATGGCCTATTATCTATGAAAAAAACTTCCAAGGAGTTATTAGTAGACATACATTCAAGGATAGGTATTAAAATACCTAATAACACTTTTCGGCTGCCAATTACGCAGGTTCGAAAATATTTTGTCACAGGGCATACCGTAGCTTAGTAGCAGAGAAATTCTTTTAGGAGCAAAAGCTCCAGAGTTCTATGTCATCCACTTTTGAATTATTGGAGACAGATTTTTCTCTTGCCTTCTGTATACATTCTGAAAATCCTCGAAATTTGAAGAGTGTTCCCTTTTGTGACATGTGCATGTAGTCCACTATCTAAAAGAAGTTCTTCCGGAAGGCAAAAATATTTAGTGGTTACTTAAAGAAGGCTTAAAATAAGTTTCCAACTGTTAAACTATCTACAATGAGATGCCAAAATATTTCGATACAATGATGGGCCGTTGTTGGAGTGGGGTATCTTAGATTCGACTCCAGCAACTGTTGAGCAATGAAAAATGAGTGTTGTGTTTCTATATGAAGATGTGTATTGTATTTGTCACTCGAAAAGAATGGGCTTGAAAGTTTTCAGGTTTTTCTTGAAACATGTGTGAATATGACATGATCCATAAGACCTTCTGGAATGCAACAGCAGGTATTCAAATACCTTATTGAGCTGTTAGATATATCTATTTTACAGTGTCAAAATAGTTTGACAGATGTGCTTGCAGAGAGCAGAAACGCAGCATTCATTTCTCAAGGTACAACAATGATTGAAATCTAGAAAGAGATTTTCCACTTTGAAGAACACAGTTTGCCCCAAGGCCATGGTTAGCTCCAAAGGCGCTGGATTATATAGATTCAAATGACATTAAATTTTGTCCTCAGATGCTTTAGATTATGAACTAATGATAAAATTAGTTCAAGAAATTAACAAAGCTTAGTGGTAAGGCTGTTTTCAGAGGAGTAGAAGATCCTGTGTTTGATCCTAACCGTAAATGAACAAATAGGTGCAAATTTTCTACTTTCTGGATGCACATCTAATAAAATAGAAGTAGAGACGTTTTGCGGCTTTCTATCTTTGTCATACTTTAATTCTTCCCATTATCTATGATAAGCCCACCAGAAAAGGAAAATCAATAAGAATAATCAAAGTCCTGATATCAGACGTCTGCTGTTTGAATGTATTACAGGGTGTCAATTATGTAATTGATTTATTCATTTAAACGCTTCAAGGGATTAAAATGATGAATTTAAAAATAATCTTTATATTTTATTAAGCAATAATATTTATGTTTTATATTTAATTATTTATCTTTTGAGAAAATTAAAAAAAATTTGAATTACTTAAATAAAATTTATAAGTTTATTAAAATAATTGCTGATGAAAACATTTTTTTACGTCAAGAATTTTTACACATGACAAAATTAATAAGGATAAGATGAAATTAAACATGTATATGCTCGTAAACATGAATATTTATTTTAAGAGGTAATAAAATTAAAAGTAATAGAAAATTTAATGCATTTTTTATTTTTTTTCACTCTTTACGCTTTACATTTTTCTTGCAAAACTCATTATCCTTAAAATTTTTACAAAAGCTTTAGTAAAAACAAAATGAGTCTACTAAAGCAATCCAGTTATTTCAATTGGAAGAAAAATTCCTTTCTTTTTGGTTCTTTTTCAGAAAATAAGTAAATTGCATTTTTACCACACTGACGTCATATCCAAAAGTAAGCGGAAATTGAATTTTGTCATGGTTTTCGTTTCTTTTTTACGATTAATATAAATTTCATTTGGTAATTCCTTTTCATCTTTGTAAACAAGATAACCGAAAGAATTCATGCAAACTAATGATGTCCAAGTGTTCCTTATAGATGTTATGTTCCATTATTATCTAATTTATTCAGATCACGAATCTCTGGTTATAAATATCATTTTTTATTAATCTCACTTGAATGCAAGATGTTATTAAGAAATGTAAGAAGTATTCTTAAAATATGTAAGCATCTAAGACAATTTTGAGCTAAAAACTTAGTTTACTGGATTTTAATCAAAGTATATAAATTCATAAATATATTTGTGGAAGCTATAAATTTTTTATATCACATATTTAATATGGAAAAATATTAGGCTATTTTACATTGATTAAAATATAGTAGTAAAATATTGATAATTGATTTCATTCTGTATTATATATTAATATAAATGTGCTAGGTTATTTACGAAAAGGAAATTGAAACATTTTGAACATTTCGTATATGTTTTGAAAGGATTTTGATATATAATTTTATTGCAATTTTCTAATGTTGCCTAAGAATAGTATAAAAATGTTTTCGTGCGCTTTTAATCGCTTAATTTAAATTATAATTATCTGTCTTAATTTTTGGAGAACACATAATAATCAAAATAAGCTTTGTAACTTTATTCAAATGAAACGTGTTATTGTAAAATGAATGATGTCTATGGATAAGGAACCTTAGCACACACGTGTTTCATTTATATTACTTCAAAAATAAATATAATAAATCCTCGTCATAAATCCAACAGTATATCTCCTTGTAGTTAAATTAAGGAATAATTGCATACTTTACGTCGATGAGAAACATGATTGGTTAATTTTTATTTTTATTGATGAGCAAAATAATCTCTCAGAAGTTTCCAATTACATTTTTATAAATTCCGCTTATATTTTGCTTATATTAGCTTTTCTTCCTGCATAAATTAGTTTCCTATTTTAACAAGCTCTCTCATTAGATGTAAGAATATATTTCACTGTTTTAAAATTTGGTCTTAAAAATGTTACTGGTAATTTTGATACAAGTAATATTTTAGAAAAGAGAAAATGAATAATTTCTTCTAAGGCAGCCATTTGCCCATCTTTAGACGAAATTTAAAACATGTTATTAACTAACTGAAACATATGCACACAATTTTTAGTTATGCTACTTTTTTGAAAGTGTTCACAATTATCTAGCTTAATTTCCATATTTTACAGATCAATAGGACTGAAATTTACTTTCCAAATGGTCATACACATGCTTTGAAGTTTTATAAAATATATATCTATATATGTGGCTATTGATTGGGCTAATAAACTATTCTAAGCAGATTGAGACATACTGTGATATTTTTTATATGAGCTATTGAGCTTTTAATTAGATGAAAAACTCATTTTTCCTTTTAGATTGCTATGATTTAAAACATAATAAAAGTTTTATTGCGTTATCATTGCTTTCTGTATCTTTATTGCATGTAAGGCTTACCCGAAATATTCAAATATAACGCGCCACCTTTATAGGGCTCGAAAATGATCTGAAATGGAGAATGTTTAAGGAATTTCCAAAAATGAAAATGACTGACTCAGTATCTGAAGTAAATTAGATTTTTTACTTTGAATACAGTCTGCAATTATTATCTAATAAATCAAGTAAATTTTCACCAAATTTTTCGTAAAATAAAAAATTGGGTTGCAAGATATAAAATAAAGTGCTTTACAAGCGAGCCTGTATTTGGTCAATATATGTGTCAATGTGTAAAAGTAGTGACTTTTTTCGGTCATATGTCATTATGTACAGGTATATTGGTTAAGTTATCTTAGATATTATCTTTGTAGCATATATGAATCGAAACATTTCATGCGTCATGGTATTTCTTACTGAATTTAGAAATACCTATTATTGTTAATATATAAATAAACGTATAGTTCTTACATTAACAGAAATTCCTTGCATTTATTTCTAACTCTAAAATACTAAAAATATACTGAATAGTTTATTTGTCAAGTGAGGTTAGAATCTGGTTCACAAGAAAATATGAAAACAATATCTTATATCTTGAATGTGCTTTTCATAAACTTTTTGTGTGCTTTAGAACTTGTGAAGTTTCCTCAAGGGAGACATTTTAGTTAAAATATTGAGATATTTAAAGCCTTTCGTAAATGCTAAGGAATTTTGATATTATTTTTTTTAATATTTGAATTCTGAGAAACTGCAAAAATAAGATACAAATTTTCTACTTTGTGCAAGTTTTTGCCTATTTGGATAGGAACTATAAAAACTTTTTGGTATATCTTTAAGTAATACTGAAATGCAGTACATATTATTATAAAAAATATTTTTATAAAAATATGCATTTGATTAACATAATGTTTACAGCAATCTAATATTAAGATTAATGCAATGTAAGCAATATGAAAAAACTGATATTTCCTACAAATAGATTTATATTTTTGAAAAATTAACTATACTGCTCATGAATATATATTCTAAATTTCAAATTTTAATTTCATTTTTTAGCATTTAATATCAGTATATATACATGTTTACCATAAAGTAAGGAAAAATCACAAAAAAATCATGACGCTAAAAGTTATGTTTTTAATTTAATGAAGCTTATACACATTATAAAATGCATAAGAATGTACAAAATAGCATAAAAAGAAATCATTAGATAATTATGGTGTTATAAAAATTAGCATATGCACAAACAAATTGGTGGCGTAAGTTTAGTATAGGAAAAGTACCTTTAATACCGGCTATGATCCCCCCGAGAAGTAATACAGCAGATACAGCGATAAGTGATTCTCTCTATTATGCGGTCTGTTAATTGTGTAGAAAGTGCGAGTCATTGCTCTTCCAAAGCATTTGGTTCTAAGGTCCTAGGAGGCATATTGAGATGAGCGTCATCCTAGAGGATCTCAAACATGCTCTATTGATTAAGGTCCAGTGATCGAGTTGGTAACAGTATGCATTTAGCAGTTTCCTGCTCAAGATCAGCATTTACGATACGAACCCAGTATGGTCTCGCATTATCATCCTGTAGCACAAAAGCATCACCCATTGCCCATGCATAACGACTCACATAAGCATCCAAGAAGTCTCTGTGAACTAATGTTCACGTGAAAGGCGATAGAAGTCTGTGCATTTACCCAAAGAGATACAACCCCAATTACAGATGGTGCCTGATTCGTATGTAACTTTTTCCCGGATGTTTGATTGAGGAAAACGAGTTTCACGTTCTCTCTAAATGAAAAGGCGACTACTGTCGCTTTTGAGGCTAAACCTGGACTCATCCGTAAAAAGAACAACACTCTATTGATAACGAGACCAGTAGACAGGTTGACGTGCCCTTTGAAAATGTTCCCACCTATGGCGTGACGTGTTCAAGACGCAAATGACTGATTGCTTAGCATAAAAACCACATTCGTGAAGTCTTCCACGCATGGTTGATATGGATACCAAACTTATTGTTTGGTATCCAAATCATGGTTGATACCAAACCATGGTTATCATGGTTGGTACCAAACCAAACTTATTAAGCTTGCAGTGAAGGAGTATATGAGTTCAGTCGGAGTTACGGTTCTATACCTTTGTCCGCATGATGACAAATATCAGTCATCGGCAATCGTTGTAGCTCGTGGTCGTCCTTGGCTGAACCTCCTGGGTCTCGAATCCATGGTTAGAAATTGCTGCCAAAGTCTATGAATCACAGATGGACTCACGTTCAGCCATCTAGCCACTTCTATTTGACTTTATCCTGCCTTTAGTCTCCAAATAGCTCTCTATCGAAATTGTTCCGTCAAATGATGCCTGTAGGTCTTTGTTACAATTTCGCTATACCAGATTTCTAATCTTAGACACGCAGAGACAATTGTCGCCTTGCTCCGAGGCATCCATTTTCATGATCCTCCCAAATGACGTATTCCTACAGCAGCTCCAATATTTCACATAACGTCATATTGTTCAGCTCCTTTTATTTACCAATATATTGAAATTTCATTCAGGCTGGCTTGTTTTTGCGAGAGTTATCGCTATTTTTGTGATTTTTCCTTAATTTTTGGTAAACAATGTAATTTTGAAAATTTTCTTTTTGCATAGTTGATTGTAAACAAAAGAGCTTTAATCAAAAATTTAAACTTCAAAATATATTCTTATTCTAAGCTGACTATAATTTTATTGGTATATTTTAAATAAATAAAACTTTTACCATTAACCTGATAAACTTTACAAGTTTCTGAATAACAAAGATATGGGCATTTCTATAAAGGAAAACTTGTTTCTTTGGAAGTATAAATAGGTTTATAGATAGATCGAAAAAAGGAAAACATCTAGCAAATATATATGACTAGTTACAAATTCCTTCAATTTAAAAAATTCCAAGAAGCATCTCATTTTAATTTTGAGTGATTCATAGTACGAGACGACTAGCTGTGTTTAAAAGTGTTTCAGTCGACAAAAAAAAAAAAAAAAAAAGAAAAGAAAGAAAACTGCTTAAAATGATTTACCAACAAACATATTTTAATCGAAACAAAAATTTTAATATCCCATTTTTAGAAATAAAAATCCCATTTCGAATATATCTATAATAATTCAAATATATTAATGAAATCTGCATAAAATTCAGAAGAATTGTTAGTTGTGTGTTAGCAGAATATTTATTGATTTTTATGTAATTTTTAGCATCAAATATGATTAAAAATTTTTGCATTATTCACTAAATTCTATTGTTAATGAAAATTTAAGTGATTGATATTTTAAAATTTAATAAATAAGTGTGCCCTTAATTTATCACAAAATTTTGGGTATTAGTTTTTCATAACGACAATTAATTTACTGGATATAGGAATGGAAAGTAAAGATCACAAAATACTAAAACTCAAAAGTTATTATTTATAACTTAATAATTTATTAGAAGGACTTAAATTAGTACCAAAAATACTTTTGAAGGATAACGCTAAAAGGTTTTCTATTCATGATTTATCTATTCATTTCAAAAACTGATGTTTGAAAGTATTTTTAAATGCAATTTTATACGAACATTATAAGCCATTAGGGTGAATTCATCACTAGTATCCCAATCTGTGGAATAACGCGTAAATCAATAATCCTTTTGAAATGTCTCAATAAAAAGACTTGAGTCTTACACGGAAAATTGCAGCCAGTGTCAACAAAGAAATAATGTGTTTAAAGTTTTATTCGGTTTCTTATATTATTGTTAATTGCAATATTATTAAATTTGTACCATCTATTGATTTGCTGTTTTTAATTCTATTCATGAACGGAACACACTTTAAAATAAACCAAAATTCTTAAGAATATAAAAATCTGATTAATTACAAAAGGTTCTCTTTTCGAAAATTTTTTATTGAAGAGGGATTTACACAAATGGAAATAGAATAGTCTTGGACACATTCTTTATAGTGAAGACTACTTAATAAAAGAATTAATATATTTTTTACTAATACAAAATGATTTGAAACTTAATAAATATTTATCTTTGTGTCTAAAAAAGGTGTAGAATATTATCTTCTGGAAAAAGAAATGCAATCTATTCCTTACTGTAATATATAATTGTTGCTTAATTTTGGGGTTTCAGTTATTTTGATAGTGTATATAAAGTATTCATATAAAATACCATTAGGTGAAAAACTACTTTATATTTATAGGATAACTTGTCATCTTAACAAATCAGGTATTTTTCTAAGCTTTCGATACCTTTTGAAACTTTTTTCATTAATAACTATGTATTAATAATTAAAAATTATGAAGCATTTTGTTCTCCTTACAAAAAGTGAAAGAAGTTTCCTCAAATTTAGGAAAGGATAATTCCTTTACAGAAATTTTACTTATATAATTGTACGTTCTATGTAATTAATGTTATTTAGGATCTTTAACATTAATTTCTTTGATTTTAATTCACAATTGAAAATGAGGATAAAACAAGAAAGTTTATTTAAATTTTGCAAGAACTGTGTATATCTTTCTTTTAAAATATTAGCAGTATTTTTAAACCATATTATTATTATAAATATGACTATATATATATTTAATACATATTTATAATAAATTATGTATATATATATATATATATATCCAATGATTTACATAAGTTATAATACAGGTTATGAAATGGAGAACAAGATTGGTCAAAATATATGATGCATCATATGACACATTTTTTTTGTTAAATCTTTATTGTTTCGCTTAATAAGACTTGTGGCCACCTGCTTCACTTAAAGATCTGATACGATTAATCAAACTATTGATCAAATATTGTGGTAATTATTCCATTCTTCCAAAGCGACGATTTTGACTCCAGGAGCGTCCTTGAAAGGAAATTGTCGACATTCGAAAGTTCTTCTTACCAAAACTCTGTATATCATTGTGGTTTAGAAATCTCACTGACTACACCATATGGAGCATACTATTTTCTTCCAGATAATTGTCGATAAGTATGTGCTAGGACATTATCATTCATAAAATCTATCGAATTGGTCTCCCACAATTCTGAAAAAAATCAATCATATATTTCGAGAATCTTATCCCCATAACATTCTGCAGTTACTGTACTATCAAAGAAAATGTAGAGCAATGAACACATATTCAATATAATCTCTCTGTGTACACAAAGATACTAGTACCAACAACTTAATCGATTTCTCTGATATTTTGCAGAAGCCCTGAGCAGGAGTTGTTCAAAGAAAAGTCATAGAGAATCTCTGTGTGTTGAAATTCAACGCGCCACTGAAAAGCACTGAAGAATGATTCTAAAAATCAAAATAGATGGTTTCTACTCGTGAGGGAAACACAGACTACAAGTCCCTGAGTGTAAAAGAATTTCTCAACTAGATGTCTGCACACGTTTTGTTTCGGTGTCAGTGTTCCAGATACATCAGAAATCTAGCATTCATATTTCTATTGTATTATGCATTTTAAGATGCATAACTACATATTCTCCTAAGTTGTTGGGAATTTTAGACAAAGTAGTCCAGTTAAAGCGATTGTACCCAAGATCTGAAATTGTTCACATAGTCTGGAGACTATCATAGATGACTTTTAAATCCTAAATATTGTAACTTGATTTTTGAAAAATAATTACATTCATCAGAAACTAAATTGAATATTTTCTTAAATAATTTTATTCCTTACTCTTTATTATATTTTGAGCAAAGCATTAAGATATGTTTAAAAATAAAAAGACACATTTTTATAAATATTTTATAAATTTTGAACTGCACATTTTAAAATTATTTGTAAAATAATTTTTTAGCAGATGATAATATGGACTTCAGAGAAATATTTGTTAATGGTTTTCTATTTTGCATAATATATTGTACAAGTTAGCAGACAAATAATGAAATAAGAGTGGAAGTATTTTCACAATAAAATATATTCGTGAATACAAAAATTGCGCAATGAGAAGTAAGTTAACTATAACTATGTAGTTATATAAATATTTGAAGAAAGTTGGGTACACCATTAACCCAAATTGGGATTAAAAATGCATGACTCTGGTAGTCAAGAAATTAAGCTTTATAAATTAGAACATAATAAAAGATTTACAATGCGCTGATATCATTCTATCGATAACAGCTCAAAGAGTCGGCAACTCATAAAGCTTGCCTGGTGTTCTAGGTTGGAAATGACTAGAGGGAAATATATATAGTACAATCGAACAATGGTATACAAATTAAATATAGATTTTACAATAAAAATTCGATTTTTTTCTACTCATATATTTCAATATTAATATATTAGAAACTTTATTTTATTCCATTTTATTCATATATGTCAGTTATAAATCTATATAAATAAGTATAAGTATATATATGAAGAAGTTATATACGAAGCAGTTTTTATACATTTAAATTACAACTTACAACCATTACAAATAGCTACTAAGAACTATAGATCTTTGAAGGAAGTGAATTTGAGATTTCAAAGCTTTTTACATTTATCGCCTTTAACTCTGAAAAACCAGCGAATCGACATGGTTTGAAGATTACTATTCTTTCGTGATGAAGGCTACAATCTTTTAGGAGATGCATAAAAAAATATAATATGAAATACCCTTTTGAACGACGCCTTTTCACTACCTTATAATGCGAACATAGTTCCTCCCTCTTAGGCATAATTAATTATAAAACTTGTTTTGGAGGTAGGTGACAGACCAGAGGTGAGTGAATAATTTAGATTTTATGTACACATATACTTCTTTCTTTTAAAGATATTTCTTAGCAATTTACAAACAACTCACATTTATTTAAACGTTCATTGATTACTGAGGTACTTTAAGAGTCATAGTAATCACACTTTCCGGAAATATAAATTTTTAATCTGTTAAAATATAAGACATTCCGTTTGTGTAATTTTAAAAGACCTTTTTGGTTATGCGAAGCCATTTACTTAAAATGACTATTAGACTTATATTTAATCCATTGCTAGATATTGTTGTAGCATATCACAGCACATAATTTAGTTCATTATTAAAAATGGCTGAATAAGCACTATAGTCTTAAGTTTGTCTTATTTTCTGATGAATTATATATTTTAACTTTCTTCATAACCACATAACTTCCTCATTAAGTGTATGAAATTTCATTTTTATTAAAATCCCTTCCTACATTGAGTGCAATTATCATTACCCGTGAGTGTAATTTAGATATTCTCATTCAAGGAACAAGATATTCTAAAATTTTCTATGCACAGGTTTAAAATATAGTTCATGTTTGACTATTTTTAAAATGCTTCATTTGCTTATATTATTATTTAATAAGATTTTTACCGTCTGCCTCTTTTATGTGTAAAAACTATAGAATAAAAATGTTCCATTTACTCCTTCTTTTCCGAATAACATAATTTGGAGAAATGCTTTCCAGACGCCTAATTTAAAAAGCTTAAAGCAGAAAAAAAATTGTAATTGTCAATGACTTATTAGATTTTAACTCACTAACATTAACAATTTTTATCAACATTTCTTCTGATCAATAATTTTTTCGATCAAATGATTACGTGGATATGTAAAATTCGAGCATTTTGATGAAGATTTAATCCCATTTATTTTCGAAATTTGTTACAATGATAAGAACAATTTTGAATTTTCAATCAGAATTTATGACGGTATATCTCAAACTAAAAATGATCTGAAAAAAGGAATTATTAAATGTGTTCAAATTATTCCCAACGTTTTAAATGTTTTTTTAAAACGTGTGCTAAGCAATTCTGCTTTGTCTAGATGTGCTAAAGAAGCATTTCAAAAATTTATTAGAATGTTCTAATTTTTCCCTTTCGATATGCTTAATAGGTTCTCTTTGTAAATAATTTTTATGGATCTGCTTTAAGTTTTAATGATTTTGTTCAAAAATTTGTGAACGTTACTGCAGATAATTTTAAAACGCTACTCAATTTTCTTTGAAATCAATACTTCAAATAAAAGGATATAATTCAAAATGCCTTTGCAAATTAATTTTCTTCACAGAAGGATTGTCACTTCCTTTAGAATATTTTAAAAATTGTTAATTTAAAGTTAATTTCAATTCTTTTAAGTGAAGTAAATAATCATAATGATACATTTTAACATATGCATTGAGGATAAGATAAGTGTTTTCCGTAATATTTTTTAACTAGCAACTAGCTTGTGATCCTAAGTATATATGATATTAAGTATTACAGATGTTTAATGTGTTCTGTTTAATACTGTTCTAGTCTTACACTTTTAGAATGCTCAAATAAGCAGTGTTAGTAGTAGTGTGTCTTATGAGGACATATTCATCTATGAATAATTCATCTATTGTTATGATGTTTACGAAGAGAATAATTGACTGCAGAGACTTCATAACGAGCATAGATAATTAACAAGCTAGTTGTAAGTAGAAGAGGTTGTTTTTTTTAATTTTTAAATGGACGAGATTTCGTATTTTATGATGATTCTGTATTTAAAATTCAATATTTTCACATCCTTGCTGACAATATCGCACCGAAATCATTACATTTCATGCCACGTCTCAATTACCTTCATCAGAAAATTTCTATTGGGAATAGTAATTATTGTGATATATTTTTGTATTGAAAGTTCTTGTTAGTTTGATCATCAAAGAAGTCATAAGATGTAAATCAGAGAGACTTTTTTCTCCGACAATCCTTTGCGAAATTTTTTTTTATCAATAGAACGACTTCCTTTTATCATTGTTAACAAATTGAAATAAATTCCTCCCTTCATTCAAAAATTAGGTGCCTAATTTTATTACACTTTATTACTTAAAATATTTTTGCAAACTTTATATTAAGCAAACATTCTAAATATATGTCTAGATAATAAGCTAAATTATTTTTTTTAATTAAATGGATGCTACCCTATTAAAATTAAGATTACATATTAAATTTGACTCTTATAATTTATGTTTCTTCTGCGATATATTTCTGCTGCAAGAGAAAATTTCACTCTCCAAGTTCCAATATCCGATTCCGATGCTCTGCATTTATTATTAAGAGAAAAAGTGTTTCAATTATTGAATATATAACAGCAAAAATATTCAATAATTTAAGTTAAAACAATAGTTTAAATTTATTCTAATAAAGAATATTTTAAGGAATTTCTGACACTTTTCTAACATTATTAGAAACAGCAACTGAATATTTGAAATATATATTTTGATTATGAAAGTATAATCATTAATATTGACAAAACTGTAATACTTCTGTATAGAATCCATATTTTTAAGCACATATAGAAGTGTGCACAAATTGTTTGAAATCTTACTAAGGAACAGTTTATGCAAAATGTATTTAATACTGAAAGATTTTGCTATAAATTTATAGTTGTGATTTTCATTAAACTTTGTAACTATCGTAAAACTTAATTTTTTAGTCATTTGAAACATTTTTATTGCATTTTAATTGTAAGAAAAAGTATAACGAGTAGGTACTATAATGTTTTGTAGAAGCTCAAAAACAAGCAGATGTTATTTTTAGAAGAAAAAAACATTAAAAATTAATTGTAGATAAAAGTTAATCCTAATCTTCAATTTTACAAATTAAAAGCAAGCATTTTTAATTCTAGTGAAAACAGTAGTTTCTGCTATTAATATTGGTAAATTAAATTTTATCGTTACAAAAGCTATTTTTAAATGATGCATTAATTATTTATTTCGTGTAAATTTGCTATTTTTATAAACTATTAAATAAAGACATTGATTTAGAAAACTGATTTATTGCATTTTACTAAAATTACACTTTGTATGCACAGACAATAAATTGGATCATATATTCATTAATAAAATTTCTTTCCTGTGAATACAAAAAGCAAATAAAATTTTAAAAAAATATGCTTTTAATATTTTTAGATAGTATTTTGTAGCTTCAGAGTAAATATCAAAGAATAATCTTAATTATATCTTGTAATGTCATCAAATTAGTTTCGTTTCTCCCTCAAATGGGTTTTATATTGCAAAATAAATTTGTTAGTAATCTTTTATAATCTACAAAATGATTTCTTTTTTATTAGATCAGAAGAAAAATTCTTAATTTTCAAAGATGACATAATATATTTTATTATGATAATTATTCTAATACAATATTTTTCAATTATATTTAAAAAAAACAGTTAATAATAGATTTTCCTTGTTTGTAATGATATTTTTCAAACTATCAATAAGCTGTATGATGTTTTGAGATATAATTATCCTGGTTTTGGCGTCAAAAATAAATGAAATTAAGATTTCAATTCCATATTATTACTAAACAGTGCAGCATAAAAATCATTCAAAAGAATTTAAAAGTTGTAAAAATTTAACAACACCAAGTCTGGAATAAGAACTTATATTAATTTTTTTTAAATTCTTTTGACAATGAAGAAAACATACTTTTCTAAATCATCTCTTTAGTCATACAGAGTCGTAGAGTCAGTGTAGTTATAAATACAAAATTGAATATTCCGTGTTTGATAGTACAGGAACAAAACATCTTCAATTCATTTGCTTAATCGGCATGTGTGATTATATCTTGTAAAAAAAATTAAATATTTGGACCCAGATATAAATTTAAAATATATTTTTCTTATTCTTATACAGCACAAACCTCAACTGCACTTTGGAGATCTTAACTCTTTGATTAAAAGCAAAGGCTATTGAAATGCCTTGTTTTTTCTTAATTTTACATTCCGTTTTTATGCTCAAGATTCCCAAAAACAATTAAACTAAAACCCATTATTTTGTAGAGTGAAGATTATGCAAATTGTAAAACTTTCTGAAAGTGTATTTTATTTCTAAGTTCATTTTTAATTTTAAAAAGCGTATTTTAAGAATAATTTCTTTACTGAGTACACTTGTACATCGAAATTATTTTTATTTGATATTCCGTTAAGAAATATACTTTCTTTTGTGAAAAAAATGTGTTAAAATTATTCTTATCATAGAAAAATTTTAATTGTTTTAGAAAAACATAATAAAAGCAAACAATATACGTTACAAATTGTAAAATTATATTTATTTCGTAATAAATAGCATTTTATTAAAAAAGTAGTTTTAAATTTTCATATTAATTTTCGACTAAAAACATAATTTTTAAGACACGTTTCGTATATTTATTAGTTTCAAATGAAAAAATAATTTTTTTATTTCTTGTTTCTGATTTGAACACATCAGAAATCATCTTTCAGGTTTAGTGTCTTAAGTAGCAAACTAACAGAAATTGTAAAGGCCATCAAAGAATAAAATTATGCTTAAAGTTTTCATGAAATGAATGGAATTTTACATTTATGTACTTACAAAAATAAATTAATTTATCAAGAAATTAATAATTTTCCTGTATTATATATTGATAAAATAACGATGAATATATTATTCCCACTTCCAAAATTTCTTACATTTTGCAGTTATTTTTTTTAAAGTCAATTAAAAATATAATAAAAATTTAAAAATTAAGAATTTTGCTTTCAATATTTAAAAAAATTTCATTACTGAAAATTACCATCCAAATACATATTTAAATTAGAAATATTTGTTTCACATCCTTTATATGAAAAAATATTTTTTCATCTTTTTCAAACCTAACCGCATGCTACAATTTATAATAAATACTGTAACTTAATATAAAAATTGCTCGTTCAATTTTATTTACTTATTTATTTGTAATAAAATACATTATGTTAATCAATGCTGTATTATATGTTTTTTCATAGCAATGAATTTCTAAAATTGTTTTAATGTTTAATATTAAAAGCGTAATTAGTTATTTTTTCGTAAATTTGAAGTAAATAACGTATTGTAACCAAGAAAATATGTAATTAATAATTCCTAAAATATTTAACTAATACACTACTGGCCATTAAAATTGCTACACCAAGAAGGCGACATGCTACAGACGTGAAATTTATACGAAAAGAAGAAGGTGCTGTGATATGCAAATGATCAGCTTTTCAGCGCATTCAGACAAAGCAGGCGCCAGTAGCGACACCTACATTGTGCTTAAATGAGGAAATTGTTCAGCCGGTTCCTCATACACAAACTGCATTTGAAAGTTGTTGCCTGGTGAAAAGTTGTTGTGATGCTTCGTGTAAGAAGGAGAAATGCGTACCAGAACGTTTCTGACTTTCATAACGGTCGAATTGTAGCGTACCGTGATTGCGGTTTATCTTATCGCAGTATTGCTGCTCGCGTCGGTCGAGATCCAATGACTGCTAGCAGAATATGGAATCGATGGGTTCAGGACGGTAATACGGAATGCCATGTGGGATCTCAACGGCCACCTATCACTAGCAGCCTAGAAGACAATCATATTATCCGCATGGCTGTAATGGATCGTGCAACCACGTCACGAGCCGTGAGTCAAGAAACGGGGTTGTTTGGAAGACAACAAGTGTCTGCACGAACAGTTCGACGACGTTTGCAGCAGCATGGACTCTCAGCTCGGAGACCATGGCGGCGGCTTCCCTTGACGCTGCGTCATAATAGAGAGCGCCTTCAATGGTGTGATCAACGACGAACCTGGGCGCACGAATGGTGAGACGTCATCTTTTCAGATGAATCCAGGTTCTGTGAACAACATCATGATGGTCGCATCCGTGTTTGGAGGCATCGTGGTGAACACACACTGCCAGCGTGCATTCGTCATCGTCATACTGGCCCATCACCTGGCGTGATGGTATGGGGTGCCATTGGATACACGTTTCGTCACCTCTTGTTCGCATTGACGGTGCTTTGAACAGTGCACGTTACATTTCTGGTGTGTTACGACCCGTGGCTCTACCCTTTATTCGAGTCCTGCAAAACCCCACATTTCAGCAGGATAATGCCCAACCGCATGTTGCCGGTATTGTACGGACCTTCCTTGATACGGAACATGTTCGGCTTTCACCCTGGCCAGCACGTTCTCCAGATCTTTCACCAATAGAAAACGTCTGGTAAATGGTTGCGGAGCGACTGGCTCGTCACCAAACGCCAGTCGCTACGGTTGATGAACTGTGGCATCGTGTTGAAGCTGCATGGGCATCTGTACCTGTACATGCAATCCAATCTCTGTTTGACTCAATGCCCAGGCGTATAACTGCTGTTATTACTGCTAGAGAAGGTTGTTCTGGGTACTGATTTCTCAGGATCTATCCAGACAAATTTTTGGAAAATTTAATCACTTGTTATTTCTAGTATAATATATTTGTCCAATAAATATCATTTTGTTATCTGCATTTCTTCCTGGTGTAGCAATTTTAATGGCCAGTAGTGTAATTTCTGAAACAATTTAATTTATCATACTATGTAGTTATTATTAAGGTAATAAATAAAGTTACTTATGGCGTAGAAAATTAAAATAAATTTTGTTGATATTTATAATTTTCCAAAAGCAATTTATCACATAATGTATTCCATATAAAATAATAGAGAGAGAATAATTCTCTAAATATAGCACCTTAAAATGAATTGCTAATCATTTTATATTTAAATTTGAAAAAAGCTTAAAGCAAAAAATTTGAATGAAGTTTTTAGCGATTCAGCATACAGTTGTTTATTGTGAGTTATAAAATGCAATTTTTTATTGTGAATTTTGTTTATAGAGGGAAAATTGGAAGCTACATTACCAAAAGTTTGCCTGAATGTTGTTTGTTTTCAACAATATATTAATTGTTTATAATAAAATAAGGGCATACCTTTTTCATACTTTTGACTTACTATAAAGACATTCAACACTTAGTTGAATATCTTTATCGTAAGTCAAAAGAGTACAACACTGCAGTGATGAAAAATTCAATGGAAGAAAATTCGCAATGCTGGTACGCTTAATAAAACAAAAGTGAGCCTTCGTCACTTTATTGAATCAAGTGAAAGGAAAGATTAAAATATTTCACAGCGTTTAAAAGAAGATGCTTTGTAATCTGATGATATGTGAGCACACAGAGTGATTACAATAAAACTTCCTCTAGAAGAAACACGTGCTTGAATTAAAATGAGTAAGCATGTTGACATCAAAGATCAAATATGAAAATGATACCTAAAATCATCAAGAAAACGGTTTTCAGTTAAAAAGATACCTAATAAAAATTAATTTCTATGAAAAAACGATAAATTTAACGTTAGAAATGATTAACTTAGAATGCATAAACAGTTTGAATAATTCAGAAAGAGTTCTAAAACCAAGAAAAGCATATGATTTTTAATGCAGTTATAAAATAAAACCGTAAGATACTATCAAAGCGTGAACATTAAAACAAATTCGAGTAAAATACCTTTGTTGACGTATTTCCCTTTCAAACCGAGGTTTTTAGCCTACTACGCGATGACGTTGTTGTCAGACATCTTAATAGCGTGAGTAGTTATAATTTTAGCATAATAGGAAAAAACAGAACTGACTAACTTCTTGTGAGATTCAGGCATTTCAGCTCCTAAGCTATTTATGACGTTAACCACTGCGTGCTAAAATGTCCAGATGTGATGATGCGACATAAAAAAATCGGGAAATTAGGATTTTAACTTAAAAAAAAAAAACAATAAAAATTACCATTTGACAAAGTGTGACAACACAGTAGACGACTTTTGGCATTGATATCTGTGACAAATGTCTTGGGGATTACTGCTCTATCATAAATATTCTGTTTATGAACGCGCTTTTTAATTGCAATCATTAACATTGGAAAATCCAGTTGCTGATTAAACTCTATGGTCACTTTTGTTGCAATTGTTGACTTTGTGTACATTACAATTCACTTCAAAGGACGTTGGTCTTTTTCAATGAGTTTCTATTTTCATCCACTATTTTGCTTTGCCAAGCTTGCTTGCCTTGTCACGCTGGGTGTATATTCTCTTGACTTTACACACCGTATCCCTAGAAACGCATAAAAATTGGGATGTTTCGGTAACGCTTGCTCCAGCTAGATAGGCCTCTACAATCTGGTCTCTTTGAATATTTTAAAGTTGCGACATTTTAAGATTTTGGAAAAAATTCAAGATTTACAGAACTTAAATGAAGCTGCCCCACATTAACAGAATGTATACATTTGTTAATGTGGGTCAAATTTGCTTATGGGATTAAAATCTTATCTTTACGCTGTTAAAAACTCACAGTATAACTTAATGAAATTGCTTATATGTTACTCAAATCTTAGTATACAATTATTTTTTTTTTCAATTTTTAAAAAAAGAATAAATTATTTAGAGTAAAATATTTTACCTAGCTAATTTATTATAAATAAATAATAAATATAAAACTTGCAAAATTCACACTGGAATCAAAAAAAGTCTCTACGAAAGATCTGTCTTTATAAAATCTCTTCTTTACAAAAGGCCGTTTTACAAAAAACTGCTTAAAAAATTCTTTTCAAAAGAATTTTTAAGCAGTTTAAAAGAGTGCATAATCTAAATTTAAATATTTAATTGTATGACATTTTCATAAACTTAATTTTGTAAAATATCCTGTTTTTTACATTGTCTATTATATATTTTGTTATAAGTAATTGTTTTATAGTTTAATCATTTAAGTTAATTTAGTTTTACGAAACTATATATATGTTTAAAAAGGGATTATTTCTCTCAATTTAAGGGTGTTTTTCCTATTGAATTATTTTTATAGAAAGTATTGCTATTAAATACTTTGAAAAAATGAAATAATATTCTTTTATGTTTTCAAAAAAAAGTAATTTTTACAACTTAACTATATTAAAATATATTTACTCAAAAGAAAATCATTTTTTCAATATGTAAATAAATTTTACATTGAATTAGCAATAAAATTTCAATATAAATTACATAATTTTGTAGCTTCTATACACAATATCTTATATAATATGTATATATTTTAAAAGATATAATGTTACTAAAAATTTAGTCGACGAATAAAACTTAAGAGACGAATAAACGAAAAACTCAAGTGAACTTTAATTTTGGATGTATAATTTTATTTCTCTCATAAATTTCAATATTACAGTAAATGTTCGAATCAGTTTTCAAAAAATCAAATATCCCTATATTGTGACAGATTAAATGAAAGCGAAAAATACGAAGATAAATTTCCTAAATATATAATTTATGACTTCTTTTTCTTTCATTTATAGCAGTACAGTTTATATAAGGAAAAAGTAATAGAAGAACATATCTTTTATGGTAGAATATAATGTGCTTTGTCACAAAATTGTAAGAAGCTGAGGAAATGTACAGCCATATTTTTCTCCAGTTCAAAGAAAACTTTTTTAATACACCCTAGTATTTTGGAAATATTTCTTTCCATAAAAGGTTCCAAATCTCTCTTTCTTCATCTCAGGGTCTTTTATTCTGAGAAAATTTGTAAATACAGTAAATATAATGGCATAAAAAGAAAACTTTTATGAATTTTATTAAATATAACTTGAGTATTTACACAAAAAATGTTCTACTAATAGAAAATGACATGTTAAATTTAAATAATTGCAGAATACACTTGTCCTTCATTAATATTACTGAAAAGAAATTATTTATTTTTGAGATAAAAAAAACTTAAAAAATTTTTTGTGCCTTTGCACACACAAACAAAAGAACAATAGAACTATATATATATATGTGTGTTTGTGTGTATGTGTGTGTGTGTGGTATGATTTAGTTTATGAATAAATAAAAGTGGCTGCAAGTGTTAAATTACTTAAATAGTCTTCCTATCGAGCAATTTATTTATTTATAGATTTTGAAATTTTGCGAAACATTTTTTGAGGGAGATCAAGAGATGTTATTTATTGTCTCTGAGAAATAGTGTACAATTATTTGTTGAAAATTCATATTTATTTCTCTCTTTTAGTATAAATTGCCAAATATTTTGTTGTTAATTATTTTCTTAAGCATTTTTGTAAAGAAATTAGTTAATGTCAGTATCTTATCAACTGATTAGTGATAGGAAATTTAAAAAAATTAAATAATAAATTTGATGGATCTCCGTGATAGATAATAATTCAATCTGATTAGAGTTCATAAAATACACTATGATATCCTAATTTAGTTTGAGTCAAATTCTTTTAAAATCTTATACGATGAAAGAATTAGTTCAGCACTCCTATGTTGTTAACATAAAGTTTTCAAAAATGCTGATTAAATTTACATTTACACAATGTTTATTATCGAACATTTTTTTTACAAAAAGAAAAAAAAAGACTTATATGATTTGTCCGTGTCGCTATAACGTTTTTTTTCCAGTGGTATTTAACAGGTTAATCTTTTTAAATAATAATCTTTACAAATAAAGAATGAAACATTTTTAATATCTTGTTCATTTTTAACTAATCAATTGATCCTTGTGTGTAATTCTCAGTTCTATAAGCTATTTTTATACCATTGAAAAATTAATAAACGTTTGTTGTTGATCCTAAATGGACATAAATTATATGTATGATATTAAAGTTATATTAGCAATTAAAGCATGTTTTCTTTAGATATGTATTTCGTATAAAGTTAATTACATAAATTATAATCAAATTAAAATTTAATATTATCAAAAAGGAACTTCTAATTCTTTGAATTTAAGACATGTTTTTATAGTTAGTGCATAGTAAGAGTCAACTTTTTATAAGGTTGAATGACAATTTAATGCAATTTTAAATCTAGTTTAATTATTTCTTATGATAATAATGTATAACCAAAAAATTCATTGCAATACTTTCTTGATTACCTTCTTTACATATTCCTTTTTATTATTGATGATGTATAAATATTTAATAAAATTATTTGATATTTAAAAATATGAGTTTATGTTAAAATTTCTGTTATATGAGTGCTTAGAATAATAACAGTTAAATTTGCCTTTGAGATTTGAGTGTGTTTAAAACTATGCCCGCATTCGTAAACTGTGATATTTTCCATTCATGTGCTATAAGCAAATTTTGCTTCTCAAAATACCAAGTTTTCTCATTAATAATATCCTACAGCTACTATAAACTTATATTACATGATTTGTCTTCTAGAATTAAGTTCAACAATTTCTTGGTACAACTTTTCTTTGAAGATGAATGTTTGTAGTGTTTCGTAATAACACACACACACACACACACACACACACACACACACACACACACACACACACACACACACACACACACACACACACACACACACACACACACACACACACACACACACACACACACACACACACACTAATTAATCAAATAATAATTAATCAAATAATATTATTTCATGAAAAACCAAGATTAAGTTTAAAATTAATTTATGGTCTTTGAAAATTGCATTATGATTTTTGTATATTTTAATATTCACGAGTACAGAAATTTGTTTCCATTATATTGTCTTGATATGTGATAGTTTTCTTTCACTTAGAAAGAAAACTACCACGATATAATAAATCAATCTGATATATTAAATTTATTTGTTAAAATTCAATTTTTGCTTTACGGTTTACGTTTGTCATCCTTTCTGTTTTACCCCATAAAAGAAAAGTAGAAAACTAAAGTTGTAAAAGATAGCAATTTCGGACGAAATGAAAAGGTATAATTTACGTTTTGATGTAAATTTCCCATTAAGGATAAACTAATAACAAGAATAAAAATAATTAAGAATAAAAAAATCAAATTAAATTTTCATTTTATTAGTTAATTAAAAACAGACATTTTAATGAGTTAGCAACAGTTCTTGCAAATGTTGTGAGACGATGTTTTTGTTCTAATTTTTTATATAAGTAAAACTTTTGAATAATGTAATTTAAAATTTATAATTTCAGCTACCCCTCATTATATACAAATAAATATGCGAATGTGAAAATTGTTAATTTAAGTTATATTAAACCTGAATCTCTCTGTTAAATGCATAGCAGAAAATTTGAGACAGTTTAGTCTTTCTATATTTTTTTTTAAATTATCCGTTTTGCTGTAACAATATACAGCCCTGCTTAATATTAGTTTGGGGAAAAAGTTATCCATTATTTTTTCGGTAGACGTCTGTAGTGATCGCTATCTCGTGAGGTATCTATCAAACAATTTCAAATTTATGCTCATTGGAAAGGTGACATTTGACACTAAAATATTCTCTTGCTGTTTTTTATTTGATTAATTCAGTTATGAGTACAAGGTTTTAAAATTAGAAGAAAACAAACAGAAAATTCGATACATTTTAGTTTTTCTTTTATAATGGCGAAAATGCTAACCAGGTGGCTAAAATTGTGAAAGGTGTTTATCGTCCTGTATATGACTGTAACAACCAGTTACGCACAATTTTGGTTTCGTCGATTCCGCTTGGGTATTTGGATGCTAAAGATGCACCTCGCATGGATACAACTTCGTCGAGAATGTCTATAAAATATCAAATATTATCAAATTTGACAGCATGTCAGCTGTCGTAGCTTCGCACAAGACATAAAAATCTACATGAAAACTGTTTTAAATCTTTTTACAAAACGAATCTGAAAGAAGTTACAAAAAGTTCCCGTAAAAATAATGGATTTCTTTTTCCCCAAACTAATATTTAATTGTTTTTAATTTTACATCCTTTTATTTTGAGAATTGAAGCATACTAATTTGGGGATGGATTTAATTTGGCCTTTAATAAGGCCTTTCTTAAAGTTAACCTAGGGATTTCTCCCCAATTTGATTGGAGATCATGCAGGAGATCTTCCATTTGAAAAAATGCTTTTTTGTCTCGACATTTCACTGAATGAGTTCTTAAAAATATTCAATTTGATTAAAGCCAGAATTCTGATTCGTTCAGGTAGGAATTTAGTTTTTAAAGTTATAAATGAATATTTCATTGTTTTGGAGGTATGTCGGATTATTATATAGTTGATATATCCACAAGAGACCTCAATTTCCGAATATAAAGCCGCATATGACTTCTTAAAATGGTTTTATTTACATTTGATTCTTAGCTCCTTTGATGTGTAAAAGTAGGTTGATGCTTTCCTGATGGAAAGCTCCTCAGAGATTTATTGAACCATTTCTATGCTTCACTTTTGGGCTGGAGCTTTTAGCAGCTTTTGGGCGATGAATTTAATGTCACCTTTTACTTTCAAACAAATTGAATTTTGATTCGCCAGAGGATCTTGTGAGTCCAAAGATGAATTTCAACAAAAGATGGATTGGATTTTAAATTATTAAGACTATCTTTTTTTCCAATTTTATCCGTATTAGTGGTCCTTAGCAAGTTTTTATCAGACTTTCATATTATTTACCAACATAAGAAGTCTTTTTTTGGCAAACTCCTGTGATAACAATTCTACAGCATCCAGATAGTTATCTTATTCACTTTGAATCTCTGCTGTTCAGGATGCAATTGCTGTTCAGGACGCAAATCTCTGCTGTTCATGATTAATTCCTAGCCCAACTCAAAATGAAAAAAATCTACTTATAGTCAAGAAGATTAAAATTCTCGTCTAGCCGAGAAACTCATCTGACTTCAATCTAACAGAATATTTTTCAGATGACATCAGAAAAAAGTCAAGAAATGAAGGCCATACCTTCAAAAGCCAAACAGGATCTTCAGTCGGAATAGGTGTAAATACCGAGCACCACATTAAAGAGCCTTGTTAATTCGATGTCCTAATATTCTGTTGCAGTCCCCAAAGCAATTGGATATACAGCTTAATATTAAAATTTGCTAAATTTCGTTACATTACGACAATTAATTTCAATAAAAGTTTATAAAACTGAATCATCTGAAAAGTTCCTCTTTACATTTTTTTAAGACATGTTTTGTATTTCTTAAATTGATTATTTTCACGTTTGTTGTTTCATACCATGTAGGATGAATAAAGTTGGAAATTATATGTTTACATAATTGAGAAAACTTTACTTATAAAAAATGTTAAAATAGAAAACATTGTTAGAAAATTTTTACTAGCTGCTATATATTTATATGAATGATCAGAAAATTTTATTCTACTAAAATATTCAAAAATCCTAATAAGATAAATTTTCTGAAAAGTTAAGCTAAGTTTCATATACTATTTATAAATAATTTCAGCTCTAAAACTGAATAATTTATACCAATTTCATGTCAATTTGAAAAGGTGAATAAGTATTGGAAATTTTTTACCTGTTAAACTTCTATTACTATATATTAAACAATTATCATAATTAAAAACGTTGCATATGTCTTCCCCCAACTCAACATTTCTTTGTAATCATACGATAAAATAATCAAACTTCTTATAGGATACAATGTAAATGCACTAAGATTTGAATATTAATTAATTTCATGGAGCAGAGTGATACTTCATAAAACGTTTATCAAGTAATTTTCAAAAATTTTATTGCAAATGAAATTCACAATAGAAACAAAGTCATTCCTAGAGATATTTTAGAACACTTTCGTGTAATAAAGCTAACTTAAGAAACTAAAAAAAATAACTTAAAAAATGTCCGAATCCATTTCATTGTTAAATGTTTTTTGTAAATTTAAAAATTGATTAGTGATTAATTGTAGAAACATTTTTATTATTTATATACTATTTTTTTTATCACAGTCAAATTAGAAAGAAATAAAAAAAATTCTTTTTTGTATGCTTATTTTAAACACTTCATTTTCTAATTAAATGCACTTTTGTTTGTATAAAATATAGATATAATTAGATTTGTTATATTTTCCCTTTTACTAAGAGATTTAGTAGAAAAATTAAAGACTGAATATTGCTACTCTTTTTCACAGACTATTGACTTTTTATAGCATAGCTATTGCACATATTTCTTGAAATTTGTCAAACGCGCAAGTAGAAATGAGACATTCAATTCCCTCTTTCTTGCTTTCTTTTTCAAACATTTTCCATTCCTGCTTTAAAAATTAGTAAATTATTTGTTATATATGTATACAATTATGTTTAAAGCATGTTTATTTAAGAATACATTAATCTTTAGATAAATAACGATATATATATATATATACATACATATATATATATATATATATATATA
>JAPDSC010036855.1:166908-178134 GCA_026290005.1 Latrodectus geometricus
ATATATATATATATATATATATATATATATATATATATATATATATACACATATGCGTGGTAGGATAGATGTAAGAGAAATGTTAATAAACATACACTTTTTATTAGAATGTCATGCAATAAACTAAAACGGTTAATTGGTGAATTATATGTGATAAAAGAAAACTTTTATGTAAATAAGTAGCAAAATTTAGAAGAAAATAGTTAATTTTTATTATGAGTAGATAGAGTGAGTTTTTACTTTGATATTGTTCAAATATAAAAATCATGTTACTGATTTTTTTTCTTACTCGGTAACTGAAACAATTTTTAAACCTCATTAACTTTTGGATTTATAGGTTATGGTAAAAAAAAGTACGATTGCTAAAAAATAACGTAATTTTATTACAGATTGTATTTGATTAGCAGTATAAAAATTCTAATTAAGGAAAATTTTTAAACATTGAGAAGTCAAAAAGCTTTGCTTTTGCTTCCATGTCAAATGTTTGTTTGGGAGAAATTAATATCAAAAGTTAGGCTCTCGTTACTCTTCCGATATTTTAGTATTATGATAATGATTTTAATATTAAGATAATACAAATAGATTTTAAAATAATATTTTGAATCATTTTGAAGAAAAGATCATTATATATTAAGCAAGTTTTTACTAAGATATTTTGATACTAGACTGTAGGAACTCATTAAACGCTTAGAATTACTCTCCTTAATTTAAAGGAATAAAACTGAAATCCTCTTAAATATTCTAAAAAATAATAAAGTCGGAAATTCAAGAAAAAATCATTAAAACTCTAACGTGCTTAATTTTTCTGTAAATTTTATATGTTATACAATTGTCAGGGTTATCAATTTGATAATTCTGGAATAAAATTATCAGAAAAGCGGTTTGCAAAAGTAGACGCTTTAATAAAGCATATATTGCAACTAATTACTGCCTTAAATTGCATAATATTGACGACTAATAAACACTACTGTTTACAAATTAACATTATGTAAATGTTAAACTCAAGTTTTATTTTAGAATTTGTCGAAATTCATGTTAGTGATTAAATTTTGTAAATATATGTGATAACCATGGTTATATGCATTTATTCGAGGATGAAGAGCGGATCTCATTAAAGTATGTTAAGGATTACCTTGCAATTAATAAATTTAATTAAAATAAATTTTGAAAAATTCCATTTATTTAAAAAACATTATAAATAAATTTCGAGTTAATGATGAAATTGAGTATTTTTCTAGTGATTTATCCAAATATTATTTTCGAAATGATTGACAACTTAAAATTTGAATTTGCTTATCTTTGTGTAGCTATTTATAATATATTAAAATCTGTATGAGTCCTTTTTGGAAATTCTAATAACCTATAATTAAAACTTATAAAAAGGCAAAAGAAATGACCAGAATTGTAAAATGAAATTTGACTTTCTGATTCAGTATTCTTTGAGACATGATAGATTGTTTGCAAATACTTTTTATGGCCTTATAAAGAAAAGGGGAAAATTGGTGTTTTTCCTCATCTGTATTCAGTTATGAAGGAAAACTTCAATTCCTTGTCAAAAATATTGTGAACATTTATTAATTTTTCATGATTGTGTGTAATTATTATAAGAGGATACACGTTAGATACATCGAAAGAAAAACTGAAAGCATATCAATTTAATTTCAAGCGTAAGTTCAAAGATTTGAAACCAACATTTACGTATTGCATGAAACTATTTACTTGGGATTAAAGGAAGAGTCCAAATTTCTGAAATCATACTGGTTGAAAAGAAAACTAGAGAATTGGAGTTTTTTGAGATGAAAGAGGATCAGGTATTGAAAATGCTTCACATACCTCCTTTTACTGTTAAATTTTGAAAACTAATGACAAAATCAAAATGTACAAATTTATATAAAGACGCTTTTTGCAAAAACTACTTAAGTAATTCATAAAAATATGCAAGCACATTAAATATAAAATTTTGAATCTTTGTATGAACGAGTGACTCTCTTTATAAAGTACGTAAAAAAAGCTAGATAGCGTCTTTCTTTGGCTTGCTTTCTGCTTACCGTAGATAAACAACGCTTGACAAATCAAATGTTGACTACTATTTTATCATACAATCTGCATGAAATATAAAGAAAACTTACATTGAAGTAAATTTGTTTTATCAAACAAATATTTTTAAAATGAAATTTTAATGATTGCTCATATGAAAAGAGAAAATGCAGAAGTATTGTTATAAAAAAAAACAGTTCCAAATTTATTATGCCTTAACAAATCAAAAATGCATATTAAAACTGTTATTATCATATAAATACGTACATCGCGTTAAAGTATAAATTTAATTTTTAAATTAAATATCTGCTTATATGATTTGTGTTATATATAATAAAAAGTGTGAATATCTTAATACAAAAGAAATAGATTTATGTAAACAGTTTTCGATGACATGTAAATAAGTGATTAATTTAAATTTTAATATTTTTTGTTCCATTAACATGTGATGAGTTTTCTTCTAAAATAATGCTAAAGTAATAGCTCAATATTTTTCCTTTCAAACGATGTCAGCTATTTTTTTTAACATTTAAGCCTGTGTGTGTGTATTATACTATACGTTATTAAAAAAGGGTTTTAAAGTGGTAAATGTCAATGTTAATAGGGTTTATTTTTCGTATTATGGTCGTATTTCTGTGCATGAGAGCTTATTCAAACGGGACTTGAAGAAGACTCAGAACCATCACAAACATCCATATCAGAGATAGGAATCTATTCCCAAAACTGTTAAACTACACTAGTTTCTAAACTTAAAAAAATCACAAAAATTGTATTGTTTGAGTAATCGCTTGATTACTCAAACAATTACTTGTAGAATTTCTGGTAATTTACTTATAGCTAGTTATAAAACAGAAGGCAAAAAAATTATCACACGATTATGGTGTTACAGAAACTATCATATAGATAAAATAAACAATTAGAAGAGCTAATTTTTATGGACGAAGTATCTTCAATAATGAGCATGAATTCCTTGGTATCACTCATCGCTGTATTTAACATACACAGCGATCAGTGACACTGTAAATTCTGTCGTCTATCTATTCAGAACGATGTGAGAATCAGTGCTTCTGGAGAGCAAATATAATTGTATCTAGAGTCCTCGGACACTATACAGGAGGAGAACTATACATCTTCCTTAAGCCTCCCAAACATGCTCAAAAGGATTCAGGTCCAGTGATCAAGCTGGCAACTACATCAACAAAAATGTTTGAGGCTGAAGATACGTATCCAGGATGTGAGTCCTGTGCAGTGTCACGTAGTCATTCTTTAGCAAGAAATCGTTAGTTATTTCCAGTCATTATTATGCGTATACGCATGAAAGTTGCCATTTCTATTGAATTAAGCATTCATGGCTTCACATGGAAAGACATGAAACTATGTGTCTCCACCCAAAGAGATGCCATCTCAAACACAAACACTGGTTGATCCAGAGGAACCTCTTTTATGAATATGTAATTGATGAGAAAACAGGGGATTCTCTCCAAATCAAATAAAGTCTACTACCACTTTATTCAGTTAATCGAAGCTCATCCACAAAGAAAACAGCTGACCACTAATCAGCCTTTGAGTGTACATGTTATGTGCTCATCTCAAACGTTTTCTCTAATGGCGTGACGTAAATGGCTATCTTCTCATGTATAGATCACTTTCGTAGATACCTCTACACATAGTTGAAGTAGATGTCAACAATGACGATTGATATTTATATCTAGGAAAGATCTAAAATCAGATGAACTAGTAATTTTATGTATAACGAAAAGTATCGTCATAGCATTTCCTGTCCTTTGTTGAATTATTTGGTTGTAAAATTTATGATTAGAAATTATTGCCAGTCAATGTATTCCAACGATGTATTCTTGAATGATACACAAAGTTACACAAATTAAGCATCTAACAACTTCTATCTGACTTAGTCCCATCGCTTGTCTCCAAATAGTTCTCTATCTTAGCTTTAGAGGCAAATGATGCCTAAATGACATTATTACGAATTGCCTATCCTAAATTTTATATAACTATCTCATAGTAAAATTTGTATAATTACTTTCACACATATGCAGTATTACACTCCTCGCTAATAACATATTGCGACATTAAAGTCACTATTTTGTTAATTGCACCTTTCTCCTGTACCTGCTACTTGACGCTATATTAAAATTATATACAACGATGTATTCTTGAAAGAGTAATATCTATTTTAATGATTTTTCCTAACTTTATGGAAAATAAAGACTAGATGTTCTAATTATTCAGCTGCTAACTAGTCTATAGACATCAAAGTTGTAAATATAAAAGTTAAAATGAGTCCGTTTGAGCTTTCTAAATATTTTACAAGAAATATACTTTTGAAGCAGTCTTGTAGTTTAATAAATAGAAGTTAATGAAAAAAGTGGCTATAAGCAACATTTATAAAATAAGATACAAATATTTAAAAATAGTGTTCAAAATTCTTTGAATAAATTTGTTGTAAATAATTAATTCAAATCATTTGAACAATAATTTTTTTTTAAATTTGTATTAAGTACAAAGATGAAAAATCTGTATAAAGAAATCTAAAACAAAAGTACCAATATTAAAAATAGCAACTAAATTAGAGGTATGCCTCTAAATATAATTTAAAAGTATTCTACATACTTTAAGCAGTATAAATGAAGTATGAAAAAAAAAGAAATAACACACAAAGATAATTAGAATTAACTTTAATTAAAAATTTTAAGTAACGAAAATAAATTGATTGCGAAAATAAAATATACGAAAATAAATATATTTTTGAGTATAATATAGAATTTGAATACATAGAATATACGAAATTGAATATATAGAATTTGAATAGTATTCTAATGTTTTATAAATAAATCATCTAATAAAAAGTTGTGTCATAATATATATTTATAATTGTATATACTTTATTTTTTATAACATAAAATTTTAATAACATTAAACATAACAATAACAATAATAATAACAATAATATAACAATAAAATAAATTTTTTATGACATTTTATAAATGGCTATCCCATTTTATTTACGACTTTTCTTTTCTTGCCGTTAGCCTGAAACTGAATTAAGAAACATTATATGATATTTGTAATAACGATCAGCATTTTAAAGAATTAATTTTTTGAAAATATTTAATGAATATATTTATAGTAAGATTTCTAATTCAAATTAAAAGAAGTAATTACAAAAATAGAATAATAAATTACAGCATATTTTAAAAAAAAAAAGTATTAAAAACAAAATATTTGAGAATATAAAACAGTATTGCCTCTTTGCGTCTACATGGATAGAACTTAAAATTTTGGGGAAATTTTTTAAATAATTCTGATATATAAGTATTTGTAGAAAATGTTATTGATATATTTAAAAAAATTAATTCTTTGATTGATGAATACTTAATATAATATGAAATAATTTAAAAATATTTTTATCTTTTGTATGAAATATTTAAAAGTAACAGATTATGTGTATTTTTTAGTTAATGCATAAAATTATTATACACAATTCATATATTTTTATTTAGACCCATTCATCAGAAATCCGATTTACCAAAAACGAAAGTTTTTTCATTTTAAATTAATAATTTTATTTTAATCCTTCGCATGAAAATATTTAATTCATATCGCAAGTATTTACATCATATATGAAACATTTTATACAAATGAATGTGTGAAAAATTCATTAAAAAAACTATTTAAGAGAATATAAATCGTGGTTATAATTACAATTACAAAAAAAAAAAAAAGGAAAAGAAAAAGCCGGAACTTTCTAAGTATAGTAAAAAAATGTACGCATTCAATCAGTTTCATCACTTTATTCTTTGAAATCATAGTTTGGAAAAAAGAATGATATGTTTTTCACAACCAAAAAGCAAAATGCTACTTTCTTAAGATTCAATCTCTCATTTTGACCCATAGCTTTTATTGAAAAACTTATTGAAATCCTAGTTTTTATTTAAACTACCCTGTGCATATGCTATATGTATTTAGCAATTCAAATAATAAAAATTATTTTTTAAATTCTTCTAGAAATAAAATTTACATTATCCGTAATGTATGAACTAAAGATTTGCTTAGGATAAAAATTAAGTTCTTATCATATATATATAAAAGAACTGATACTCAAAACTATTACATATAAAAAATAAGTATTTAATTAGATGTATACGAAATATAAATCTTCGTTTTTATTTTTTTCATACTTTACATGATAATTTTAAAAATGAACTTATAAAAAGTTAATTTTTACATCTCAGTTATGAAAATCTTAAACAATTTTATAGATGCAGTTTATTTTAAAAAAATCATTCCAGTGTTAATAATGTTGCTGACGTTATTTATCATAGTAGTTTATTTTTTGTATATACTAAATTTTATTTCACTCCATGGGGAGAATTATATTTAGTTTAAGCCATTTTATATATTATGTTTGTATTGCGTTATTAAAACTGTAATAAGACATAATATGAAAATTATTATTTTAGAAGTTTATATAATATTTCCTACAATTCTTAAATATTTTCATATTATTAGTTTAGAAAATATTTATATAAAAGATTGAAATAGATTTAGAATTTATAGGTTTACCTTAACTTTTGACATTAGGTATAGTGATATTAATCCGGATAAACAAGAAAGATGCATATAAAAATCTGACAGTAATTACAATAGATTTAGGAACTCTTATATTTTGTCTTATATTATGTAAGTAAAGAAAATGCTTTATATAAATGATCTTATATAAAATCCGTTTCTTACAAATAATTGCTTTAATGAAGTTATGATTTGTAATTCACGAAAACAGTTTTACATATAATATATATGTATATATATAGATACATGAACTAATTTATTTTACCTCATATATTCGAGTGTGGTGTCTTGCTAATAAATTAAGCCAGGCTTGATAAATGTTAAATTTCCTGTTCAATTAATTCTTATTTAAAAAAAATTCAAGTGCTATTTAAGATTTAATTTAATTAAAGAGAGAGAGACAGAGAGAAAGAAAGAAGAGATGTGAAATAAAATGTTTTAAAAATTTTATAAGCGGGCAAAACTATTTGAAGGTAACGTTGCTTAAAAATATTTTTATTTTCCAGCTAAACATTTCTGGAATATTTTCGTTGAATTATCGAGGCTTGTAGTTGAGGTTATTTCGTGCGATTGAATCACTTTAAAATTGATATGTTTCTGCTTAAAGATTATTTACTCTATCTCCCTATTTGCAAGTTTCGGTCACAGTAGAATAAATAGCTATAAATTTTGCTACCGCGTCGTTGTGGCTGCCGGAATTCTGGAAAGTTTGTAAACTCGTGCTTCTTGATGTGTGTACAACCAAAATTCCTAAGATCGCAACATTTCTTTTTGAAAAGAAACATATATCCCAAATACACTCTTAAATTCAAGAAGATGACGCATACCGCTCTACTTCCTACGAGTAGAAAGTGAATGAATGAAAGTTTGAAAATATAGAGGAGCCGGGAAAGGATGTAGTGAGAGGAGGCGCCACAGATGCGCCTCCCCCGCAGACTTTCTCCTCACAAATATATAGAGAGAAGATACTGACGCCTTGCTTACTCCGTTTTTCATCCGAGAGCGCCTGTTCTCTTAGGTTCGTCGTCTCTGATTAAAACACCTGTTGAAGATCAGTGTACTCGTCTCCATAGGTAATCTTATTTCTATTTCAAATTTTTATTGAAAAAATTAAGTATCGCATGTTCTTTATTGCATTGTTTCTTCAAGCAACACTCATGGATTTTAATGATTAAACTTTAATTCTACATTTAACTAAAATAATAATTTAGATAAAATTATTAACTTGACTTGAATCTGGATTACATTTTTGATTAATTTAAATATAAATCAAGTTAATAAATAAATTGAAGTTAATAACTTAAATTGAACTTGGATTAAACTTGAATTGACTATAACTTAAATTTGGATTCATTTTATTTTATCATTTAATTCTGAAATTTATTCAAAGAAAATTTTCTCTATTAGAGTAAAAGTAATGAAATTGTTAACTTATAATTAATACTATTAACTTATGCAGAGAGAATTTTTTAATTTAATATATACATTATTCATTTAAATAAATTTATTAATCATAATGTCTGGTAAAAACGTTATATATTCAAAAGAAAACTTTAAGACGAATTAAAATTTTTTAAAATGTAAAGACACTTTTTTTAAATATAGTATTGGAAAACTTAAATTTTAATACCTCTTTAATGTATTTTATCTGATACAATGTAAATGAGCATTTACGCAAGATATTAATAAAACAATAGCTTGCGGAAGATAATAATTAAGAGTTAAAATATTAAACCAGATATTATACAAGTAAAATGTCACATATATATCTTGATCAGAAAATATTTTAATATTCATGATCAAATACCCTATTATGCTTACTTTATTCAAAAATGAATTCAGTCTATAAGTTTAAATTAAATAAAATATCAAAATTTTTGACATAAATAAAGACAGGTTTATTATGTTTTAATTAGTTTTTTTAATTTTTTTTTTGGATGTTTATACATATATTTATTTAAAAAAGTAGATATATAATAATTGATTCGTACTTATTATTTAAAGGAATGTCATATGTATATTGTAATTGTTTATCTTAATATAATAATATTTTACCTGTTTTACTAGTGTTCTTCTTAACAGTATCCACACCCGAAAATTCATTATTAATGTTTATATCGAGCTACTGAAATTCACTTCATCCTACATTCCTTTTAATATTGAAAACTATTTACGTGAACAAGACAGCAATCATCCTTCATTGCATTATTAGTGTAAGTAAAATCTTCACTAGTAATGAGAGAATGTTAATTTTCCTACAAATTGTTTTTCACACTAAATGTTTGTGTAAAATTATTTTTTTTTTTTTGCAAAAAAATTTTATAAGATTGTAAAATCTTATGCACTTTGAAATTTATACAAAATATCAAATGCGATTGAAATTGAAACATATAAACGAACATAGTCTAAAATTTTAAGAAAATGACCATTGAAAATAAATCCATACACAGAAAACTACTAAAATTTATCTTAGATTATAGAGAAGGTAACATAAGAAAATTTAATAATCAAAGTTTCGAGTATTTTTGATATTTTACTCAACCCAATAAATAAAATAAAATAAAGTAATAAATCGAATTTGTAAATTCATATTTAAACTTTTTTTAAAAAAAATAATTGATTTTAGATGTAGAATGTCATTAAAATTATTGTTAAACTTATGATTTGTATATCTGTACACATAATTATTTTAATTATATAAGATGATAAATTTAATTTTCTTTAAATTTTACAATTGTTCTCAATAAAGCCATAATTTTTTGTTAATCATTAACTTAATAAATGTTAGATATATATTTAATAATAATTTAGGTTTCAATTTTAAGTAACTTTAAAGGTCGGAAAGAAATATAACGTCGCAAAAATTTTCAATGAGTAATTTAAATCGATGATATACGGATCCTTCATTGAAATTAAAAGAGGATATATATATATATATATATATATATATATATATGCAAACATACGTATATATAATATATAAATGCATGTGTTTATTGATATTAGGATAAAATTACGTTAGTAAATTTTTTAAAAGATAAGTGATTATTTGCAATATAAGTATTGAGAAATTTTCTTGTAATTAATGATATCTAGTTTTATTTATAGAAAAAGTTTATTTCCAGTCTTTATACCAATGCAGATTTCAATTTAACTATTCTATAGATGTTATGTAGAGATTTCAATTATAATTTAGGTGCAAATAAAAATTACATATACACAAAGAAGGTGGAGAAAAATTGTTGCAGCTGACTTTGCTGTTGAATGATAAGTTTAAGGATATACATGAATAATATAACATTCTGGTTGTTCTGTATTTGTGAATATTTATATATTATATTTGATTGCCTGTGTATGTAAAATCAAAGAATTTTTATTCTAAACTTTATTGGAATCAACTTCTAAATATCATAGATTCCGTATTATTAAATGATTAAAAGAAAAATAATTAATTTTGGAAGTTATATAGACCTAAAGAGATAGTTAATAAAAATTGGAGCATAATATGGATATAATCTTAACCTAATTAGTTAGTATTACAAATAAATGTTTGTTTAAAAAGAAAAAATGAATAAAATATTTCTAATGTTATTAACATAAGTTTTTTCAAATATTTTTTTATTTGCTTTAAAGTTTTACTTTGATTTTTGTTATTATGCTTGATGATTAATGTATATATTTATAAATTTTTTATGTTTATTTACGTTTTAAGGTATTGATAATAATTTCAAGTTATTGTATTTGATATTAACATTCTATTGGAACTGCAGAATTACATGATGATAAAATTTATGTTAAGTTTAATATAACCTCCTTATATAATCTATATTCATTCAATGAAAATTCATAAGTTAAATTTACGCTTATAAACTTACATATAATTATTGAATTAATTAAATGAAAAGTTGTCAGCCGATAGATCAAAAATATAGTTTATCTCTGGACTACTGGTAATAGAATGTAATGCTTGATATTGAAATTTAGACAAAATCAGTATCAAAATTATGCCAATCGTATATTGATCTAGAATTAATTTGCAAGTCATAAATAAACGACTAAAAAGGGAAAAGAAAAATACAGATAGTACTGAACATTTTAATTTTAACTGTACAGAGATGATCATTGTTTATGAAAAATCGTACTAGGAAAACAAAATTAATAAGAAATAATGATCACTTCAAAAATTTTATCAGAATGTAATTAAAATAACTGATTGGGGTAATATATTAAAGCATAGTTGTACAATCTTAGTAATTCGCTTACTTATATATTGTAAAGCAATATCTTTAAGAAACTAATACTTTATTTGAATTTCTATGTCATACCTATAAAAGCATGTAAATTAAATTAAAATAGCTATACTTTTAAAATTATATAAAAGGAATTTCTTAAGAGCTCTGATATAAATATATTTTTGTTTTATTGATTTTATATTTATTTTCTTATATGGTGTTTGTCAAGCTAAACTACGACCATCTGCATTAAATTTCGATTTATAGCAAGCCCATATAATCCTCCAAAATTTTACTTTTAAACTGAAAATAGACATCAATTTATGTTGTATTTTGGGTAACATAAATCTAATCCAATTACGACTAC
>JAPDSC010036855.1:178534-234741 GCA_026290005.1 Latrodectus geometricus
TATATATATATATATATATATATATATATATATATACTACGTTTTTTTGGATGGAGTATCCAGCATTAGCATTTATATAGTATAAAATCTCAATTAAAGAATTTACATTATTTAAAATTATTAGTTTCACAGATTTTTCCTAATTCCATACAAATAATAAGGTTTTTGCAAATAACAATGCTGTTACTTTACCGTGGACACAATATTTTCTATGAAGCAGATTGTAAAACAAGATAAAAAGTTTAAAATTTATGTTAGCCGAAAAATGTATTAAATTCAAGTCTCAAATAAATATCAATATTTGTTTATTATTCCTTCATACAAATATTAGTTGGCAGAAAGAAATATTTAACATGAATATTAGATTTATAAAGAGAAAAATATGAACATAATAGTTATAGAATTAACCAAAACAAGTACATAATTTTTAAAATAATTTCTCAGCAAATATTTCTAAATTATTACTAATGTAATTTAACAAAAAAAATCGAGTTAATTGAAATCTCAGAATTAAGATACATTATTATTAAAATATATATATAATGTATCTTAATTCTGGGATTCCAATTAACACATTTTAGTTTCCTTAAATAACACAGTGGGGGAAGTTTCCATTTTGCCTTTAAGTGGGGAAATAATTAATTTATTTCTTGTAAATTACAAAACATTTTTTCTTCAAATTTAGATTGAAGGGAGTAGCGCAGTTTATAATGGAACACACAATGAATAGCTTTTAATTACAACAGTTGTTTTCACGTCAATCAAATCTAAGCGCTTTTATTTCAACGGAACACAAATTCGAAATTCCTTTGATTTTAATTACATTCTATTTTCTCTGTCTTGCATATGTTAAATTAAATTATTCTTAACAAGAAATTCAAATGATAGAGACAAAAATGGCTGGAGCACAAGTTGCACTTTAATCATGAAGTTTTAAATAAACTTAAATTATTTATGAAGGTAACTTTTCCATATTTATTGCATCCTAGTTACTAATATACATTAAATTTTTAAAATATTAAAGACAAATAAAGCTAAAAAAGAAATAAATAAAAAAGTTTTTCTATTTTAAAAACAATAATTGATGTTTCTAAGTTTGTATAGAGATGTCATTATTAAATTTAATTGCATCGTACCAACAAAATGTTTAATATATTTGACCATGGCTGGATAAATAAATATATTTTACTTATATTCTTTCCTTACATTTTATAAATATTTATACTATAAAAGTTTGACAAGAAATATAAATTTTTAATTTATATGCTATCAGTCTTCAGTAAAATGAATTATTCATTTTGCGCAATCATAATGTTCATTTAAATGGTTTTATTGGTTATTTTTAATAAGAAGGGATCATACAATGGATGGCAAATTCTGTGTTAAATCATTAATTTCTGTAATGTTAAGTTTGTTTTTGCAAACTTAATATCTATTACATATTATCACTTTAAATATTTTTGATTTAAATCAATTCTGTACGCAATAGCATTTCAGTGATTGATGTAACTTCTTCTGGAGTTTAGTGCAGTTGGTCTAATTTAGCTTTAAAGTTAAAGTTTAAATGCGGTAGAATTTACTGAATTTTCAAAAGTTATTTTTAAAATAATTTTTAGGGTACATAAGTATATTGGGTAAAAATGATAAAAGCACTTAAAATAAAAACAAATAAACCTCAAATTTCCTATATTTTCATGTCTATTAAAGCATAACAGAAACTCAAAGAATATATTAATTATTATATCATTTAATGTACGTTATAATCTCAATGTATTTCATCAATTTATATTTAAAAAATCAATTTAAAAATTTTAAAATATTTTCTACATAAAAATATATTTGAATTTATGATAATTTTTATCTTTTAATATAATTCTTTGTGATAAATTATTTATTTATCAATATTTTTATTTAGGTAAAATGAGGAATTTTTTGTCATAGCTTACTCACGCAAATCGTGTTGTTAGATAACATCAAACATGAATTTTGATTTCAATTAAATTTATTATCAAATATTTAACTAATTTTTTAATACGAATGCAAAATTTTTTATTGTTTCTATGATATTTTTTTATTTTATTAAATTTTTTTTTAATATTCGAGAAAGTCAAATTATTCTTTTATTATTTTTGTGATTCAATACATGTTCAAAATGTTGAGAAATAAAGCTTCATTTTTTTCACAGAATAATCTCAATTTTCATTAGTTAAGTATATTTGCATCTTTGTTTAATTTAGTTTATTATTTCCCTATAAAATTTATAATGGTATTAAATTTCTGTTTTGGAATAAAGTACGAATCTTATGAAACTTGATTATGATTATTTCTGTGATACACAATCTATGTTGAAAGTATCTGGTAATTTTATCTCAGCTTTTCTTTTAAAGCTTTTGATTATCATATATAGATGTATTTTCATTTCTATCAAATTATTTAACTCTTTCTATGAAATTATTTCTTTTTTAAAGTTGGTTTCATGAAGCTGAGTTTTCATTTTAATCAAGCTAATTGAATTCGATAAAATTAATTTAGTAGAAATAAATAAATAAAATAAGTGATATTTTTATAATGTTTTTTATAATCTAAAATCTTGCTATTTTCTATATTGTACAAATTCTTTTTACTTTTCTTCTAAATTTTGAGAAATAAATTATGGTGCCGATGTCATCTGCATTGTTATCCGACAAAATATCCATATTGTGCTTAATGCAAAGAATCATAACAAACTTTATCAGTAAAATATGCTGTAAATCATTTCAATAGTAGACAATTAAAAAAAATCATGTCTAAATTAACTTTAAAATTTTAAAGATAATGCTTACAGCTAATTGCACTGTGCTAACTTGACAATTATGTGCCTCTACTTGATAATAGAGCTGAAATTGAAGTTATGAAAACAAGAATGAAGAAAACGCGTTTTACTTAAAATATTAGAAACTATTTCAATCAAATTATTGAAAATTGGAATAAAACTAATTTGAAATTTCTCATTAAAGTGTTCTTAATTTCTGCCGGCTTTAAATCATTCAGCACTTTTAAATAATAATACAATATTTAGTGATTAAAATATGCTAAGTCTCATAAGTACAGAAATTGAATAAATAGTCATGTGGTTTAACTAATTCTTATTTCTCAATGAAGATGACAGAAATTTAATTTGATGAAGGCAGAATGAAATCGTAACTCTAGAATATTTGTTTCGATAGATATTGTAGTTAGGAAAAATATTAGATCATTTTTATCGTATCATAGAAATAGATAAATGCTAGAAAGTTGAAAAATATGTAGAAATTGTTGCTAATTAAAGTTTCGAGTATATTGTGGAGTTCTATTTCTATAGAGATTATTTTTCTCAATAAAGAAATATTCCTCTTTTTATAGCAAAAATAATTAGTTGGAAATTGAAGATCAATATCAAATCTCCTTTTGTTTAACTTTTTTTAACGATTAACTATAAATTAATCAATCCTGTTGAACACATTAAGAATTTATAAAAGGAAATAAAATAATTAAAGTAATGGAAGTCTTAAGAAACTTGAATTTTGAAACAATGAAAATGGAAAATGATGTACTTCCTTGAATGAGTGTGTTTCATTCTTGAATCTCTTTAAGAATATTTAACTTATTCTATTCAAAAATTAAAAAATCAGTTACTTTAGTCAATTTTATAGATTTTCTCTTATTTATAAATCTGTAATTGCTTTCTTAGTGTTGCATCTTTCATTAGAGTTCAGTCTTTATTTAATTATTAGCGATTTGGCTGTACATGTATATAAGAGGTTTTACAATCTCTGTCGACTGTAAAATGTGCATGTATGCTACTGGACACTGAAAACGCTACATTTGAAGTATTAACCTGCCAAATGAAATTTGTACCTTACATATATGTAATGAAATGAGGTATTAAATTATTATAATTACGCGTACACATAACGTGATGGGATATGTAACTGATTATAGTTTAAATGCTGTCGTATATAAGGAACTCATGCAGAACCACTTTCAAATAATATATAAAGCAATGATTGTTTTATAAAGATTTTGAACTACCTTTAATTGTGTGTGTGCCATTTTTTGCACGAGAGATTTCTATATGCGTCGTAAAGTAAAATGAATATCATCCAGATACCTGTATAAGTTCGATCAAAAGCAAATTGTTGTATATAAATTGCGGATTTTCGCATCGATTAATTGGCTTGACAGACCCAGTTCCAAGTGACACCTACAATCTTATCATTAGGAGTGAAATCTGTAACAGTCGTTATTTGGACAAACCATTCGATGCAAGTTTCAGCTCAGTAGAACGTCCGAAGACATGATCTATACTAGATATTCCATTGCTTTTAAATCTAAACTATGGGAGTTAGTAATTGGGAAATGAATGCTGGAAATAGATATTTAAATAATATGATGTGTTTTAGGGTGAATCAAGCTTTAGCCTTGCTAAATTTGATTTTTTTTAGACATTGTGTAGAAATATTTTATTTGTTTACTTCTGTCACATGCTATCAAATACATAACAATACTGGTTATATGATAAATATAATTACATGAGGAAGTTGTGCATTCCACTTTCGCACAATCCCTTACATATTACTAATACATTTACTAGACAGAGCTATGTATCTTAATTTCTGCAGTTAATTATCCTTGTTTACCCGCAAGTCTTTCATTTCGATTGTTTTTTTAGGTCTGTGCTATAATGAACACATCTGGTTATTGCCTGGAGAACAACTAGTCTGCGATATTGCATCCGCCAGTATACTAGATCATCTTTGGGTATGTGTAGAGATAACATGAGTTGATATTTCTCAAAGATGCGCTCAAAGTTATTTTATTCCGTATCATGTCATGAATCAGCACACTGGTTATTGTCACTTCTTACTAATTTTAGTTTTGCTCACATCACAGAATCTTTTATTTTCAATCAATTAATATTTATATTGCACGACGTTTTTAAAAAATATAAATGCTTTGATACCGCTAAAGATCAAAGAACGTTTATATGTCTGAAAATAATTATAAATAAATATATTTTCTAGTAATCATCAGATGAAGAAGTACTCTTATTAAGGAAGGAATTATAACTTTGTAAAAATTTTTACTGATTTAATTTATGAACAATTAGATAGGACAAACACGTTGTATCCTTTTCACCTGAATCTTAAATACTTCAGTTTAAAATACTTTTTAAAACATTTTATAATCATTAGTTTTGTTGAATGTATGAGAAGTTGACTCAAAATTTTAAGTATACATATAAATACCAAAAAATTTAAGTGAATAAAATATTGAATGCATAAAATTTTTATCAGGCATTTACTTGAAAAATAAAAATATAGAAGTCTTATTATAAAGATAGGTTACCTTTTAATTAATTCCCACGAGGATTGAAACAATGAGAGTTTTACCATTTTGGAAAAGCCTTACTTTTATTTCTAACTGAGGTTACAGTGTGTATAACATATGTATAAAAATAATTTGTCTTTATCAAATTAAATTTTCTGTCTATAATTTTTATTCTTTTTTCTAATCATATTTCTTAGACTTATTACTTATTGGATTCAATATGTAAGGTTTTTCTTTTCTTCAATAGAATTTTTTTTTTGAACCTTATATTCTGTAAAAAATAGTCCTTAATGTGTAAGCTTGTGTAAAGAAAACAAAGTCTAAAGACAAATAATTGCTTTATGAAGAGATGCTGCAGTAAACCAGTGTTGCTTTGACAATACCGAGACATAATGTTAAACATCCGTATTCATATGTGATTTGTTTGATCTGCTTTTCAAAAATATAAATTTTAATTATATGGAGAATATCTTTCAATAATTTCTAAAAATTTACTTCAATTTTTCATAAGATATTATGTTAGAAAATAATTCTTGTTTAAGTCTAATATAAAACTAACTCCTAAATACAGTATTATTTTGAAAAATAATATATTACTGTTAGAATACACAAACTAAAATTGTCAAAAGCTTAAGAATAAACAGAAAATTAACTTTTTATTTCAAATAATCTGTAATACATTACTTTAACAACTATTTTTTAAATCAATTATTAATGAAAAAAAAAGAAATACACGATATATATTCCAGATAAATAAAATATATTAACTTTTTTATGCATTACCTGAGGTAGAATATATTATTTTTCTTTCATTCAAAAAAAAAAAAAAAATGTAAAGCTAATTTTAACAACTCAACTTTCAGCTTGAATGATATATTTTATTTCATCATATGCATTACACGAAACCTACAGTTTACGTTCAGTTTATCAAAATAATATCGATACTTAGCACGAACAATTTTGAAATCTTTGAGAGCTATGTTCAGTTGACTATAAAAATGTTGTCCGAGTATATTAGCACACAACTTTGAATGTATTAATATCTCTAATAACAGCTGTAGTTTAAACATTAAACCCATTAAGTTGTCTTAACATAGAGAATGACGCACCAAAAGTTTTTGCAGCATTTCTAAAGCTTTTTTAAATTATTTTTTATTTTATTTTATTATTATGTTTTTTTTATTGACAAAAGAAATTATCCCAATTTTTTTTTTGAAAAAAAAAATTATCCCAAAAACGCTTTAAAAAGTCTCTATGTAATAAAATAATGAACCAAAACATAGTTGAAATAACTTGAATAAATAAATTTAAAATTTAATGAGTAACATTATAAGAAAAGGTTATAGGTTTGATACCATCGTAGTTAAACAACATATGACACATGCTGCATTCTTTTCCCTTGATGCTTGTTTTACTGTCGCTTTATCTATGGGAGGGTTTGCTTGAGGAGTTTTTTTATCCCTCTTATTGCTAAACATGAACACACTCCCCTATCTTTAAAAAGTATTTATATAAAAAATTGTATTTATATAAAAATAATACTTAATAATACAAATTCAATCTTACTATTTCACTACAAGCTTTTTAATTACTGTGTGTCAAAGCCCTTACGTAGATAAGCATGATACACATTTTCAGTGTCGTATAGGTGTAAAATGGAAAAATCATCTCTTAAAATATCAAATTAACAAATGAATTCTAAACTACTTTGAACTTCCCACGCAACAGTTCATTGGAAAACATAAGGACCTATGTTTCAATTTCTTCTTACTATACAATAAGCACTGGAATGATAATTGGCATATTACCTTCATAACAAGTCAATTTGATATAAAATACCTTAGAGTTTGGTGTTCATCAAAACCAACCTCGAAGGAATGAGATTGGAAAGGAAATATAACAGAATAAGTGACCATTTTCCTATAAAATTTTAAATATTTTAAGTACACCTAAATGAAAATACTATTTTTTATATTTAATTTTCAATAAGTGAGACACAAACTGTCTCCATTTTTACTGGTATATAAAAAATAACATTGAAGTGTATAATTCTTTCACACATTTCAAGTATCTGCTAAATATCTAAATTCCTGTTTCAAGAATTTTAAGCAAACTCACTATATATCAATAAAGAGAGATTAATTTAAAAAATAATATAATTCATTTATAATATTCAGAATTTAATGTGATTATGATTGGATTAATTTATTAAAGTGAAAAATTTGTACATTTGGGACACAAAGTCTATTATAATTTTGAAGACTTAAATCTATCAACATAATTTAACTCTATTACAAGTACAATAACAATTGTTTTCAAGGTTTTTTTAGAATTTGAAAACAAATTTTAGAACACACGTAAAAACAATTTTCGGGCATGTTTTAAAGAAAGGAAGTGTCGATCACACACACACATACATAAAACACACACACACACGTTGTTCTACATGTTACGTAGGATCAGAGATAGAAAATTGAAACAGTAACTATTTAATAGAATTTATATTATTTATCTATTTAATAGAATCCAGTGAAAATCAGCGAGTAATTTAAATTATCACTTTTTACTCTGAAATTGAAGACCCTCAGAAAACAAGAAAAAAATGAACGAGTTTAAATTTGTTTCATTAAAATTATTTATATGGAATTTTTTTTTCAAAAGACTTAATAGTTCAAATAAAATTAAGTTTGATTAAAACATGCGATTTGGAAATAGAATTCAATATGATATTCAAATACAGATTGTGGTTTTGAAATATATTTTCTTTTTTAGTAACATAGCTTTTTGAATTTAAATCAAATTTAGAACTTTGAGAACATCAATATAAAAGATATTAAAAAATTCTATTATAAATTGGACCTTTAAATCACATGTATATTGATTTGATGCAGAAGTTATGTTGGTTTAAAGTGTGTAGCTGGTTGGGTTTTGTGGCGCAAGGTCCAAAAGAGGACAAGCTGCGCTTAAAGTGTGTAGCATCATTTTCAAAGCTTATCTGCTGAGCTGAAGCAAATTTATTACACACGATACTTTGAAAGGAAGAAAAACAGCAATTATTATTTTATTTAGTTGTTATAGAAAATAAAAATCTCATCAAAATTTAGTAGCTTAGTTATACCATAATCATTTTGCTATATTTAATGTAAATTTACTTCTTTATTAAAATATGAGACTTAGAATTTTACATATTAATGAATTTCCATGCACAATAATTTACACAGATTTCAGCAACTTATAATTCTGGAAAATATTTTCAAAATTCAACAAGTATCAACTTTCAGAATTTTGAATCTTTAAAAAAACATTCTAATCCCTTAAAAATTTTTATTCCTCTAAATAAAATAATAGTTGATGTATTTATCTATCAGTTTAATTATTAAAAAATTATATTTACTGAAAAAAAATTATCTCAGATAAAATTATAGTTTTATAATAAAACTCAGTTTTTGACTTATTAAAATAGCTTACTAAAATTGATAGCACTTTCTAGTTTCATGCAGCCAATGGTTAGCACCTTTTCTTTTTGCTCTACAGCTCGTGGGTTCGAATCCCATGAAATATGTTGCTTGGATGTTAGGAATCCACTTCAGATGGTTGTTGCCATTTAATTAGCCTCACCTGTGCAAAAAATGAGTGATAAGCACAAATCAAACCATTATAATGCATTTATTGCATAACAAGACTCATTAATATGGCAAAACCTTTTAATATATACACATGTTTCTCTTAACACATTGTTACAAATTAGAGCCTTCAAAACTATGCAGGTATATGGGAACTTATTAAGATGTTTTCATAAATTTTTAACTTGAATTTTAATTATTCTACCCAACAAGGAAATGGTCTAAGTATCTCTCTTGTATAAAAAAAAATGGCAGTAAAGTTATTCATGAATCATACCAAAAAGATAATGAAAATATATTATCAATTGAAATTTTTTTAAATATGAATTTCCGATGTTTGGTAAATATATTTACATAATAATCAAAATTAAAAAAAAATATTCAAATCAACTCGATTTTTAAATGTAGTATTTTTTACTGTTATAAGCAGTAGTATATACATGAACATACCTTGACATATTTGTCAATAAGAATAATAAATTGTGTCCAACGAATATTTTTTCTCGAAGCAAGAATTTGACCAAGTAAATCACTCAGATTGGTTGCTTGTACCTTCCTTTGCGACTGGTTATCAATGAGATTCCAAATGTACTAACCAAATCAGGAAATACAAAAGACCGGGAGGAAACTCCAATTCGAGGTTTGTAAATAATAAAGTGACAACTTATCCCAGAAAGTCACAAACCACCGAGTTAGCGCAAACAAGATAACGGACCGGTGAGGTAGGCTGTTGTCGATTAGTTGATTGTATAAAACCGTTTATTCAGTTAATGTCTTAGTTCCTGTGTAGCTTTGAGGTAGACAGTGTCGTTTCCACTATCCTAAATCATGCCTATGAAAAGTGATCAGCTATAATAGAACAAATTCGAGAAGGTCTAAGTCAAAAATATATCGCAACATTATCTAGGATTATATGAAACCTGAGGAGCGAATTCTTTATCGTTTTTGTAGGATGGGTCAAAGCACTCGTTGAATATCGGATTCAGATTGTGGATTTGTACTTCACAAGTTGGCAATGCCTTCCTCAACACCTAGTTAACATTGAGAATAGTCTCCTTTCAATAGACTGTCTGATAATTATCCATTTAATTTGGGCTTATTCATTAAACATTGTGAAAAATGCTAAATAAAAGCCTTAATATAAGGAAAATTGCATCGATCTTGGTTCCACGTCGACTCATTGACGTACGAAAATGTGACCAGTGATCACTGGGTATTATGTATTTCAACAGATATGGCAATGGGAGACGAAATTCTGCAGTATATTATCACCACTAATGAAACGTGCTCAAGCTTGAATTAAAGTGTCAACCTAATGGATGGTGTTACCCAAAGTCGACACGTCAACAAAAGTTTAATCAAGAACTCGGTTGGTTGCGGTTGTGCTGACTGTGACTTACGACTACAAAGAGGAATTCACATCATTGTCCTTTGACGCACGACAGTGAAGCTATGTTTTAAATACAAACTGTCTAATTAGACTATTATTTCCAATTTTTACAGCACAATTTGTGCCCATAAAGCACAAACGTTCAATTTGATAAAGGTATAATCTTTTTGTCATACTGCATTGCAAATCTTCTTATCATGTTCCAAAAACTTTAAATTATTTTGTTCGATATTGGTTTTGGGAAGAGCTGAAGCAACTCTATACTCACTGACATGGGTCCTTGGAACTATGAACTCCTGAAATGATTTGTGATTGTGACCTCGTTTCTAAATTGACAGAACGTTCCTTTTCAAACATCAGATTTTCTGACAAACTGTTGGTGATACGAGCAAAAGGAAATAACGCTGCAGATATTAGCAAACATTTTGCAAACAGCATCCTTTGACTTCCTGACTTTTAAAAAGATACAAGATTGGTGTTATTATATTAGAGGAATATAATGTAGTTTGTGCTTGTACGTTCATTAAAATCTCTTTCCAGGAATGTTTCCATTACATTATTCACAATCTTCATTGACAGTGAATCATGACGAGTAAGACCTATAGTTGTCTTATTTAAAAAGGATACCAGAACCATCTTGAACAAATGACAATGTATTGTCTGATATGTGATATTCCCTCATATCAATGTAACGTTCAGCTTTCCACGCATCAAAAATGAAGACTGAAAGGATCCGCTTACCATACACAATTCAACTTATACATAATTTCTGAAAAATGGCTAGTATAGCATTTTATCGTGAAGACTTATTAATGACGTTGATCAGGGAAGTATCAAAGCCTATTCTTAAACTATCTATCACTGTGGCCGTGATAAGAGTGGGACAAACAGTTTAAAAGAAAAACAGTTTTGCATTGAATATTCCTTGACTATTGGATTTTTATAATAGTAGCTTTTCATGGGTTGGAAATCAAGGAAACATTTATCACTGGATTTCTGGTTCAAAGCGCTAGATTATGCAAATTTATTTGAATCACAATAGCCTAGTGGTAGAATCACATTATTCGAAGTGATAAATGCTAGATTTTTTTATTTCCTTAAAGTATAGTTTTATGAGTAAATGAAGTAGTTCCACCTAATGCTATCATTATGAAACGTATTGCATTGTCAAAGAGGCTAAAACAAGTAGACAAATATGCCAAAAAGTGTAAATGTCTAATCGTGTCTTATCTACTATATATTACGTTTAAGAAACTATATTTAATAAGGTTACATATCAAATGTTTAATTTAAAATAGTGGACTCATCTTTTTCAGTTTTTAAAATGCACGCCTCTTTAAAGCACTCATATTTCATTCTAATTTCTGTGGATGCTACTGACTTGAATATTGATTTTTTTTCTTACATCTTGTTATTACGTTTGTTTGCTTATATTTTAAATTTTTATTATTTTATAAAAAGATAAAGTTTTTTTATTATTTGTTTTAAAGTTCAATTTTGTAGAGTTATATATAAATGAAAGATGTGATATTAGTTATTTTAATTGTGTATCAGAATTAACCAGTTAAAAAATATTGTTTTTTAGCTCTTACACTACTGGCCAATAAAATTTCTACAACAGCAAGAAATGCAAATACCATAGTATACTTACTGTAAAATATATTATACTGTAAATAACAAATGGTTAAAATTTTAAGAATGTTTAAAGCAGAGATTCCTGAGCATAGATCATTAAAAATCAACATCCAAAATAAATGCTTCTTCCAGCAATGACGAAAGTAATATGCCTAGTCACTGAATCAAATAGAGATTGTATGGTATGTACAGGTAAAGGTAACGATACAGTTTTAATATAATGCCACATATTATCGACTTTAGTGAATGATGCATAGTGAAGAGCCTATCGTTCGGCAACATTTGATCTGTTGCTTGTATTTAGATAGAGATCAGGAGAATTGCAGGCCAGGTTAGTTATCTAATATTTTCTGTATCATAGAATGCAAAGAAAATATTGACAACATGTAGTTGTGTATTGTTCTTCTGAAACGTTACGATTTACAGGTTCAAATGATGGATAGAAACACGAAGTTTAACACAACAGAAATGTAAAAACCGCTGTTCAAAGCATCATCAGAGCAATCAAGGAGGGACAATGATGCGCATCCAATGGCACTTTTAAATTACTCTATGTAATAATTCAGTATGATGATATCAAACTTACATTAGCAAAATGTGCTCCACGATGCCTCCTAAAATGGAAGCTACCATTATTATATTGTAAGCAATAGTGGGATCCCTTACAAAATACGACGATACACTATTCCTGCATTCATTGTTTTTTCATTTATACCACCACATGGATTCAATTGTCCTTGAATCTATTATGATAGATCGTCAAAGGTAGCCGAAGGCATGGTAGGGGGATGATAACCCAAGTTACTGTAAATGTCAATAAATTGCTTAGACAAATATCTATTGTGTGAAGCAAAAGGCTTCATGTTTTTACTTTAGGTTCGTGATATGGCTGTGCAATAAGATAAGCCGCATTGCTGGTAACCTTTTAAAAATGTCCTTAACAAAATCAAAAATGTGGGTCTGCTAAGCATTTTTCTTTCTAACACGAGGCATTATAATAGCTTTTCACCAGGTTACAAAATTCAAACATTTACATATGAGAAATTTCTTGCACAATTTTTTCTTTTAAACACATTACAGTTGTCGTTATAGCTGTCTAGTTGGCACAAATGCGTTGAAAATGGTACAATTTGCATGTCATGTCATTTTCTTCCAGACATGTAAATTTCACGTGAGCTGAATATGTTTCTTTCTAAGTATACAGCAATTTTAATAGACAGAGAGAGAGAGAGAGTGATATAATAAAAACATTTCTGAATTTAGAATTAAGTGAATGTATGCTAAAAATAACAAATATATCTTTCAGAACTCAGCATAGTTTTCAAAAATAAGTTTGATGGAAACATTTATAAAAACAAATTTAATCTTTTATAGTAAAAAAGCTAATCTAAAAAATGTTTCTTAAATTATAATTTACTTAGGTGTTAATTTAATAATCGATATATAAAATTAGTCTTACTTAAAATTATTGAAAGAAATTCTCTAATTTTTTTTATTGACTTATTTAAAAGATTTTTATTGTCTTTCTATTTTCATATGAATAATATTTCAGATTATATATGAAAATATATGAATTCATTTCAGTAATTTAGTAAACATTTGGGAATATTACTTAAGATGTAAATTACAATAAACATAGTTTTTTAAGAGAAAGATTTTAGAGGCAACAATAAATGTAATAATTCTTACTCTAATGAATGAGATATTACAGAAAATGTAAACTTGAGTTATTAGAAATAGGATAATGTAACGCCATAATAATACAGAACACCATAAAATAGGATAATTAATATATAAGTTCTATAAATATGTTTAATGAAGTATTAATCCCCTACGCTTAATTCTTGGTTGAGATGAAAGTTATACTATTTCTGAGAAAAGTTTCTTATACTTATGCTTCAATTTAATTTTCAGTTCATGTTCAAAATATAGAAAGAAATATTTTATTTGAACACGAATATAAAATAAATTTTTTGGGGTGCCTATTGTTGAAGATAAAATACGAGAAGCCTCAAAAAGCTTGTTGATATTAGAAGAGTTTTTAATAATAGTAACCATTATTGCATACATGTTACTCCAATATATGCTACCAAAATAAAATATTTATGTTACAGAAGGTTATGTGAAAAAGGATCCAAATTTATTTCCTCCTAATGATTTTATACTGTTGCTTAGAAAAAAATGCATGTAATAAGAAGCGAAAGGAAATTTAAATAAAGGTAAAATGGGAAAAAAATGTTGAAACACTTGTAATATTTAACTGAGCTAATATTATTGCTTTAGAGATAGCTTTTGGATTTACTTTGGATAAAAATATATATTTTCTTCTGTAAAGAAAAATTTTTAAAATGAATTTATCTGCTCAAAATTTAGGCTTAAATTAAATATCCTTCAAACGTAATCTTCAGGCAATTTATTTATTTTTAAATAAAAATTTGAACAGTTTAAAAACAATGTGTTAAAGTTGTGTTTTATAATTTACTAATTTATTCTTCGAAAATATTCTATAGCATTTTATGGGAATATTATTCTTTCTAAAATATAGCACTGATAATATTTAGTATATGTATATTTAAGAAAAGTGTTTCTAATGAAGTTGCGTTTGTTCTTTAATAATTTATACAAATAAATTTTTTCTCATTTTAGAATATATTCCACTATCAAAATCCAGAAGAATGTTCTGTTTTCTTCTAGCTGTCAATCTTTTTTCCGTGGGAGCATATTGCTCTGTCTCCAACTATGAACCATTTAATCCTATGAACCCTCTTTCACTTTTACAAAATAACATACCTCTTGAACCGTTTTCAAATCGGAAATCTTCGCAAAATAATCGAGTTATGGAATGTGACATGAAAGACGTAATTAGTTCTATTGGTTTGGTCGAGTTAGAAGAACTGATTGAAACTTTTGCAGTCGGAAAAGGAATAAATCCCTTTACTGTTTTGCGAATGCTGCAGAAAAGGTTTAAAAATAAAGAAGAAATTGAACAGGTAATTGGTTTAAGATATATATGGTTGGAAATGTAATTTACCAAACATTTTACTCATTAAACTAATTAGCTAATTTAATTTATATAATTAGATACACTAATTTAAAAATAATAATAAAATATGTGAGTAAAATAAAAAAATAGTTTATTATAGCTTTTATGTCCCACTTTACATAAATGGGTATCTAAATTATTAATAGATAAACACTCCTACTTCATTAAGTCAGTGTAACAAATATGTATTAAAATGAGTTTCTAAGTATATATGATAAATTATAAAAAATATGAAATCACATAGATTTCATGGTAAATGAAAATGTTATTCCAATAGAAATCTTCAAATTATTAATGAAATTTTAATTAGATAAAAAAAAACTATTACTTAAATAAATTTATGTTGAAATTAGATATTTTTCAAATTTACTTTTGATACATTAGAGTATTTTAAGAAATGCATCTTGTATAAACTTTTTGATCTAAGGAATACAATTATTCATTAGAATATACTTTATAAAGAAAATGGGATATAAAATTTAAACCTCACACAGGATATTTTGCAACCACGTGTCAATTTGAAATGTTGGTTATTATTTAATGAGATTTTTCTCTTTATAGGTTCTTTTTCTTGTCCATTCATTAATCTATAGATTTGAGAGTATTTAATTGCAAATATTTTGCTAAATACTAAAATAATATCATTCGCTAGAAATTTGTATTGATTTTCAGTTCATTTAATGGTAAACATGAAAGCTTTAAAGTTCTTTCAAATTGATAGAAGTTTTTAAAAAATATTGATCTTTTACATTTTCTATGATCCAAAAATTAAATATCAATATAAATTGACATATAATAAAGAAACCTAATACACTCACACACACACACAGAACTCAAATATATAATGTTTTGGGGAAAAGATTTGTTAAATATTTTTTTACTTTTAAAATAAGTATAAAAAATTTCAATAAATTTAATTTTTTAAGTAAATATAAATAAAAATTTAAATTTAATCTAAAATCTTTAATTCGATTTAAAAAAAGTTCTATTTGTATGTTTCTAGAGTATTTTTAAGAATCTTAAGAAAGAGCGAAAAGCTCCTTCTCTAATTACAAAAAAATATCCTTTATTTTTTATCAAGACTTCTTTAATAATTAACTTAAGCATTAATAATAAAATTTATTAAGTTTTCAATTAATTTCTTAATAAAAAGTTTTAACAAGCAATTATTAAATCTAATTTTTAAAAATATAATAACGTGATTCTTAAATACTATTTGAAACTCGTGTAGTCTATGTAAAACATTGATTCAAAAATTTCTCTTTTGATAATACATTTATTTATTAATATGATGAACAAAAATGGAATTTAAATTATAATTTCACAATGCTAATATCATATATAATATTATGCAGTAATTCTTCCTAATGAAATAATGTTGATAAAATGTAAAAATATTTGAGAGAATTATCAATGGAAAATATCAGAAGAAAGTTTTAATTTAGTGTAACGAATTAATTTTTTTAGTGTAACGAAATAAATAAAGAGTATTTATTAATTTAAAAAAATAATTTTTCTTTTAAATTCAATTTATTTCCATGCATTGAACTATGAATGAAAGGTATGTATTTTGCTTCTCTGAAAATTATTTTCATTGTTTTAAAATTTTCCTTATAGACTTTATTCAACTCAATTGATAGAGGGACCATTCCGGAAAACATTAGTCCTATTAATCTATCTCCACCACTCCTGAAACCTCCGATTCCCAATGGAGCCTCTTACTCTTTGCCATCAAATAATCCAGATAGTCATGTTCTAAAAGAAGGCACAGATGTTGTAATTGTTCCTGTTGTACCTTCCCAAAACAGCTTACCGAATAGATTTCCATCTGTAATAAAAACAGATTTTATATCAAGAAATCAAGGGCCAGATATTTTCGGTAATATGGGACCTTCTATTGGAAAAATAAGTCAAACCATTCCAGATATGTTTCCTCTACCTCTAGTCAAGAATAATCAACTAAGACCAAATGTAAGATTTATTTTAATAATTTGTACACACAGGTTACTTATACATATAAGTATCAAATTAAACTCATCAAATTTTGTACCCAAACTATTTGAATAATTTTTATTTTTTAAGGATTGTCTCGAGATGCATTAATATTAGTATAAACCAAATTTTTTACAGAAATTTTTAATTTTTGATATATTATTATTTTATAGAAAATATTGGGATCAATTTTAAATTTTAAAATTTTCTTCCTATAGTTTGGAGCTACAATTCATGTTGATACTAAGGATCCATTAAATCCTATAAATAGAGATGTTACTGTAACAGTGTCTCCTTTGATGACAGTTCTAGAAGCATTGAGACAGGCTGAAAATGTATTTCAAAGTGTTCTAGGATTAAGCCATAATGTAGACGTTATCACGTTCACACATTCATCCGTGATGGATTGCTATATTGTGAACCGTATTCATGATATGATAAACAATGAAGAATATGCTTGGAGGATGTCTATATCAGATCGAGATAGTCAGGTAAGACATATATGAAAAACGTTTTTCCAAACTGAAAATTAAATGTTTTATTTAACTACGAGTTCGCTAATTTCAGAAAAAAGTAAATGACTTGAAGTTATCAAGGAATCTTTGATATTGATAAATCTTCTCGTATAAAATATTTTTCATTAACATGTATATTATAGTAACTCAAATTTTAATTGTTAATATATAAAACAACTTAAAAGAAAAGTTGAAATTCAGATGCAAAGTCTAATAAAAATATTAAAACAAGTGTGTTTAAAACTACCTAGTAAATATTGAAATTTAATTTTACTGTGTTGAAGCTGGTTCTATAACTGGTAAAGGTTTTAAAAGCTGGAAAAGGAAAAATTCCCTTTGAAAGGGCTTTTGTGATACTTGTTAAATGAAAACTTACTTTCTATTTAATTTTTGGCAAAAGAAGTACTATAATTACACTACTACATGAGGAAAAAAATTCTCAAAAACGTTTTTACAATAAATATACATAAAATAGCAATTATGACAACGGACTATTAAAAAAATTAACTTATTAGAAGAAAATAACTGTTTTTTATCACAAAGTTTGTGAGAAAAATGTCTCACACAGTGCAAAAAATATAATATAAGAATTTGCATCCATCAGGTTTCGAAAAACTTGAAACTTAAATTTAGAAGTAATTTAAAACTACATTATATTAATTTAGCATAATCGGTGCTTCGATAATGCATTAAAAATTGGGAATTTATTTTAGACATCCAGTTTTACATTACATTGTTCCTCTTTTTGTGTAACAATAGAAGCAATAGGATAAAAAATAGTTTGATAAAGTTTTCAAAGAGAAAGTTCTATATATTCTAAGCATATCAAAATTTTCCATTTTATCTTTGTCGCGATCCATAAGGGTGAATTAAGTAGGCGTGAATTGTTCATAAAAGCTCATTAGAAATGCGTAGAGTTAAGCTTATATCTGAAAGCAGATAATATAGGTTAATCACAAAATTTGTTATTCAGTATCTCAAATTATCAGCAGTAATCGTTAAGTTGCTTTAATGTGACCATTACTCATGTATTGTTGAATCAATATTCGCTTGAAGGACTACATTATCTCTTCAAAAACATGGAAGGAAAAAAAGATTGGAATTATTAAAATTCAGTTTGCACTTGCACAAAATTGTCAGGAGGTTCCATCCAATAGTATCAGATACTCATCCAGTGAAGATATACTTAGTAGTAATGCCATAATTTCCAACCATACAATTCAGGTCTGATATAAATGAGGCAACATTTGAGTTTTGCTCTACACTTTTGATTGTGTCCAGTGATTAAGTAACACATGTTGGCTAATTTCATTAAAAAAAAATAAATTTCTTGAAGTTATTAAGGAATTGTTGACAATTTTTGTATATTAATGTCAAGTTGTTCCATTCACCGATACGAAATCATTATAAGGATTTTAGACAATAATGATCATCTCCTCAAGAAATTTTGCTTTAAATGTTATTCCCATCTAATAAAACTTAAGAGAGTGAGTTTACGTATATAATTGAACAGTGAATTTTATATTGATAAGTAATTAACTAATTAAAGCTTCCCTGTTTTTAGATTCAATAGAGAACCTTAGGAAAATCTATAATATTTTGAAACTCAAGTAAAGAATTAAGTTTTCTAATATTCCTCTTCATTTTATGAGGCCATTATTTGAAATTAATATCCTTATTTAATATAATTTAATATTAAATGATTAATTATTATTAGAAAGAAATAATTTAAATTATAATTTATTTTAATTATTCATATAAAGCTAAATTATGATGATGTACACATTTATCAATTAGAAATGAGCAAAACAATCATTAAACGGCTTTATGAATCGATTCATGACTTTATTGGTACTATTGATTTGATTGAATTATTTCGATGATTCTTTGCTTTGAAGAACTGTTTAATATAGTTTAGTAAAACCAAAAGTAATTCATAACAAATAGAAAATAGATGACAAAATTAAATTATGATTATAAATAGTGATCAAATAGTAATGAGAATAAAATTTTGAATTCTGCATCTCGTCTCTCCACTCTAAAAGAAAACTTTAAAGTTCTCTAGGCTATCATTATTTTTTATATTTGTTTAACAATGATAAATCATAATGTTATAATAATTTTGTTCTTCTTTTTTGGTTTTTAATATGTATGATCTTTACCTTCTTATTATCTATGTTAAAACTGACCTTATATAGACAGTTGTAAGCAAAACTAAACGGAATTTGTTTCTATAGCAACCTAAAGGTATCAACTACCAAATCTCAAAAGAAAATAACTCTAACATTAAAAAAAGAATAGCAAAACAAGAACATCCTTGTCTACGATTCGAAACCGAAATTAGTTTCTTGTTAACCCAATATATTTATATAAAACTTATTGTGACTTCTTTTACAAATTCTGATTTAAGTTCTAGTGCATGGTGATTTTGTGATTCAATTATATTATTTACCTGCTTTACCATAACTTAATATCCCCCAATTTTAATGGTTTAAGTGAAACAGCAATTCTAAGTTAAAGTCAACATAAAATTTTGTTCATAAAAAGTTCATGTGAAAAAATATTCCACCTATCTTCTCTGAAGAGTAAGATAAAACAATTAGACTTATTTGATAAAATCCCATCTGATATTATTTAAGCCATCTTCCATAATAAGTAATATTTAAACTCAAAGATGATATTGCAAAGCAAAATCTAAATTTTGTTTGAAATGAAATAATCTGCAATCATCGTCTGGAAGATCGATTTTTCCCCAAGAATAAGATGAGAGAAGTGCGTTGTCACAGATGGCAAACTGAAGCTGCCGATTCGACAAGATAATCTATGATTGTTGGGTCAGTGATTTTATAATTTGTTATATTTATAGAGAAAACATTTTTGTAAAATATATTTTTTAACATTTTCTAATATCAATATAAATTTTTCAATGTGAGTGTGTGAGAAATTTTGAAGAATCATTTCTTAAAAATCCTTTCTTAAACACAATCACCTAGTAGTTGATACAGCAAGTTTCTATCCAACGATTTATGATTAATTTCATTTCTTGGGTCAATTTTATTTAGATTATGCGATTATGATGAAGTTATTTTCATGATATTCATAGATATACATTCAATTACTTTACACATATTCTTATAAATCTATAACTGAAAATGATTTAAGCTCAATTGAAATCATTAAATTAAGGAAGTGCAATCTGAAATGTTCGAACTAAAATTCAGTACTTGGGTAGTTATTTTATTCAGCGCAATTCTTAAAAACAGCAACATATGCTCTATTTTTGGTAATAACTGCATTATTAAGAAACGAAAGCCAATGAACTCCACTACTCAACAGTAGCCTTTATTAAGCTGCCACGAGATAACCATCGCGTTCGTTTTAATTTCATGCTCAGTAATATTTATAACTTCTTGTGTTACCTTGAACTCATTTATCCGGTAACTGTTAAGAAAAAAAACATGTGATATTTTTTTATTAGTATTTCTAAATACTGTTATAATATCTTGATAGTATGACTAACCGACAGAGAAAAAAGTGGCAATTTTATTCCATTTATGCATACCTATTATATATGCTTTTTTCAGTAATGATTCGAATTCACCTTAAGACCATAACGTCAAATTTTTCAAAATTGATTATAATATTTGTTGGATTTTCATTTTTATTACTTCACTAAATATTCAAGAATATTTCAGTTACTTTAATGGAAGATGATAAAAATCGCTAAATTAGCTAGCACAGTCATGAAAAAGCAATTGTGCTTTGAAAACAGTATGAAAATTGAGTGAATGGCAAAGGGATTGTAAAAAGGAATTGACATGTTTGAGACAAAGGTTAATGAATGCAAACATAATGATTTATTAACGTTCATTATGTTCTACCTATAATCAAGAATTTAGGATTAAGAAAAACTGAACTGTAATCAGAACTATTAAACATAATTCTAAAAATCCATCAGTGTCATCCTTCAGTGTAAAATTTCCAAAACGAAATTTTTTAAACCAATTCTGACAGGATAATTCTGTTAAATAATCAACACTATGAACTTCATATCTTTCAATCTTTAAATCAATTCATATATTTAAATCACTCAGTCGTCTTAGAAAAATTTATACTTTCACAACACAACCTAGCTCTCTATGATAGACAAATTCAAACAATTCAATGACACTTTAAGAAGTGTATAAATAAAAGTGTCCACAATATGTAGCAAATATCACACATGCTTGGTGCCTACACCATTTGTCCAGTACTAATGCAAGCAAATCTGGTAGATAATAACGCACGTTGATTTGATCATTTAAATTCTATTCTTAATACTTTGCACAGATAACCACTATATTTTTCAGCTATTCTTTAAACTGATGAATCACTGTTACTTGTATGCAAAGTGTTCATCATTAGGTTTCGAATAATTCCAACTTTGGATTCATAGCTTGGTACTAAGTACGCTGGTCGACAATGTGCCATGCCGTTTATGACGAAAGCAGATTTGGACGTATTTTTAATAAATGAATTTTAACATGTATTAATTACCTATACCTTTTATAAAACTTAATACATGACTATTGTGAAAAGATGTCTTTCCAAAATGATTATCGAATGTAGTTTCACCACTTAGTATGTTGATTGATCCCCATAAGTATAAGCGCATGCATGTCTAACATAGAATTTAGTTTATCAATAATTTGATGGAGAGGTTCAGTAGAATGATCATTGCTTACATCTGATGTGATTTCCATAGATTTCCTATACAGAGGTTACGTCAAAGCGAGACTTATGCTATTAAGTCAACCCTAAATAATATGAAACACTTTATAGTCCTTGCTTGTTTCCCACTCACAACTACTATTCTCTAAATAGCTAAGAAATTACAACTGTTGTTGTTTTGTAACCAATGGAAAATAATTTGATCAGTGTTTCTAATAAGTTTTAGCATTTTGCCATTAGGATCAACTAATATTTAATTTTTAGTTTTATTAAAGTTTAATGTTTTCTTCTCCATTTAGCATACGATCCCTAAAAGTTAGTTCTCATAGAAAAGAGAGTTTGAAATTGTATGTGGTTAAATAGAAATTTGTATTTCTATTTAACCACACACATTTATTTCTATTTAGTCACACACAATATGTGTGGTTAAATAGAAAATTTATATTAAAATTATTTGTTCATGATCAATGTTCCCAAAAATAAAGACCAGGTAGTTATAACACATTAACCACTGTTTCTATATGCTTGTATGATTAGTTTAGGACTTTTGTCTGACAAACTAAACTCGTGTTTCTTATTTTGCCAGTAAATATGGGTTTTCTTTATCTGATTCAATATAGTTTTTTTACTGTTAGTATTACAGTAACATAATGCATAATTAGCATCGTTTAGTACATGTATTGTCTTAAATCTAAGAAAAGATGAGAATTTTCAACAGATAATTAAGAATTTATTCTATAACTTTTCATCGTCAATATTACATTGAAGCAACAGTTATTCGAATAAAGGGAAATTAACTTTTAATGTGTTTTTAATGCACATGACAATATATTAGATAAATAAACTAAAATTGCATGTCAGATCATTACACATGCTAAAGAAGAAGTATTATATAAACGACGTCTATTAATTGCTCTATTTGATAATAATTTAGTTTATAATAATTTTACTGTATGTAAGAGATCTCTTATAGAAATAAAACTTGAGGTTCCTATTACATTTTAGCTATATATCTTAATATACATATATATCCTCATTAGTATAATTATTTATCGTTCAAAGTCCAAGTTATTCACAACATGAGTTAAAGGAACGGATGCCCTAAGTGTAAAAATTACAAATCATTGGAACTTTGCATAATAATACATCAGTTAGAGAATCCATACTCGATATTTTTATGCTAAATACGGTCTCAGTTCTATTCCAAAGCCGTTTCCTAGTTCTGCTAAAATTGTTTACAGTTATGAGCAACTGTTATAGGGGTTTCAAATATGGTTTCAATAAAATATAAAAAATCATGGATTATTAAAGGTCATTAGTATTTGCAAGGGTGATTATAAACTCTTTTACTGCGATAATCGTGATTTTTGGAAATGCGGAAACCCAATTAACACAGGAACAAGTCTTTCTCAATCAAATTAAATATTCCCATACTTAAAAGGTCATATATTTCTCAAATATTCATTGAGTTTATTTTCTTGCTTCTGGTATAATGATGAAAGGAAAATACCAACTCATTTATCGAATTCTTTGCTTCACCAAATTATGAGATTTTTAATGTCAGTGTGTGTGTGTGTGTGTGCAACTTAAACTGTTAGACAACTGGTACAGTCTGGATCATCTCATCATGCCATTTTGTACGCATGATTACGATTCGTCATTTGTTTGTCCAATTTTTACAAGATATTTTGTACTTTGAATTATTGTGAACTCTTAATTAGCTAATTTAGATGTATATCAGTTATAAATGGTAAAAAAACTGCAATATATATCAACTTTGATGCATGATCATTTTCATTTTTATTCAAAAAACATGAATTTTTTTGCAATAGAATAATTTTTACTTAAAAAATATTTGTACTATTATAATAGCAGATATATATCAATCATTACAAATATCTTTCAATTAAGTCATTAATAGAATTTATTTATTTTATGGCAATAACTTTAAGTATATTATTTTAGCTTTATTTCAACTAGAATAGTAAATATTATTAACATATTTTTTTCTAAGGTTTTTTTCATCTAATTTGAAAGATGATTCTAGAATAATCAATTTCATTACTTAACAACTGTCAGTTTTAAATAACTGTTTTATGTATTGAATAAACATTAGGTTAATATAGGGAATAAACAATCGCTTATGTCAGTTTTTTAATGGAATATTTGTAATATCATTAGCATAGTATAAAAGAAATTATGTAGACATATGTAGAGACATTATTTATTCATATGAAATTTACTGCTTAAATCAAGTTATAAGCAATGCTTTGCTGTTTCAATATTTCAAAATATATTGGTTGATGACGACATATAAATATATATAATTATATATGTATATATGCATGTATTTTCTAATAAATACATTCCTTTCCTTTATTAGGTGGTCTACAATAATTTTTGTCTACCAAGCGGAAGAGATGCTTTTATAAAACCTGGGATGCGAATATCTTTGTCATACGTTCCTCTTTAGTCATCATTTATCATACATTAATTCAAGAACAACATATTTATTTTCTAGCAAACCAATGAACTTCCATCAACCTGTTCATTTATAGATAATAAACTGTTATTACTATTTCATGATCATTAATCATACCTCCTACTTTCATTCAAATCGAGTGATTCAAATTTGCTTATGTTATATAAGTAGTTCCTTGGATGTATATATTACTCATGGATCAATAAATAATAAAATATGCAATCTTTGTTTCATCTCTATAATTGTTATTCATTAAAAATACTAATTGAAGAAAAATATTTGAACTTTTACTCGTACAGACTGAACGAAAAAAGGAAGTTTTTATTGTTCTCTTGCTAGTATCTCATATTATTCCTTATTTTTATGGGCACAACAAAATTGATTTAATTACTTAATTTATACAGTTCTTTTCAGAACGTATTCGTAAAAAATCCTTTATAAGCTATAGATAGAACAAAAAGAATGTTTTTTTTCATGTATATTTAATAAATTAAAACATGAATTTGAAAATGTATCTATTATTGCTACATGCAATTAAAAATTTCCCAAAATGTTTATTAAAATTTTGCAAAATCAATTCTGACGAAGAAACTATTATGATTTTGTTTCATGAATTTTAATAAAATTCTTATCTGCATATAGACATTTCAGAATACCATGTAAATATTTTGTTTTATCTGAAAAGATGATATCACATCTGACACATTCTTTCACAGATGCATAAAAAGCATCAGATGTGAGATTAGATATTACTTCAAATTAAATGGCCTTTGTAGCCATGCTATTAAATATACTACATGAAAATACCGTTTCTTTTCTATTCATATTTAATTAAATAGAGTCATAAAAGTATATTATATTATTAATAAAGAATGCAGAATATGACTTTTGTGTAGTTGGAAATTCCCCATTATTTGTATTATATTTTATAAGTAGTGTGTTTTTCAGAATGCTGTACACCATGGTGAGGTAAATAATAAAATGACTAACCACCAGAACCTTCTTTCACTTTTCCTACATTGTTTAAGTGTTCATATTAACAAATTCACCATACAATTCTTTCAATGTACGAATTTTGCTCCAGCAATTCCAAAGAGAGTTTAATCTCAATTTCACTTTATGATTTTGACCTATCTCTATCTTTGCACTCGAAACGTTTCTGATATCCTATTGTCATTTAGTTTGCAAAACAACTAGGAACTTCTTCATTTGAGAGTTTATCATCGAGGTATTTCAATAAAAAATATTCGCCTTTAGCAAAGACACATTAAATAATTCACTGCTTCTATAACAAATATCCAGAGGATCAACACTAAGTGAAATGTGCTATTAATACATCCAATTTAAGCAATGTACATTCAACAGATATTTTTATTAATATCTTATTTTTAAAACTTTTTATTTTAGAGAAAAATATAACAAGTTTAAATAATAGATACAATTTTACTGAGATAATCAGTTGGTGATAAACATGATTTAAAATAGTATTTATATTCTGATCAGTTATTAATTATATCACAAACGTGCACTGAGAGTTTATATCAAACATGATTTTGTGAGTTATTGAAAACGCCAATATTATAAAAATTTTATTGCAATGAGATAGGATGTAGTTATCAACTAGGAATTTTTAATGAATAAGTTATTTTTATGGTAGTTATTTCAGTCTCTGATGATCCTTTACGGAGCTAAATAAGAAAAATATTTAATAATTTTTTTAAAAGTATTCTGTTGTGTTATGTGGAAAGTATACTTTAGCTGCTTATAAGAATACAGCAAGTATTTTTGTTGCACTCTCTAAGAAAGAATTGCACGCTCCGAGTTTTAATATAACAACTGTAGAAAACTTACAAGGTTTTTAAAAATTGAATGTTTGCAGATATACCTGTGTAAAATTGAATGTTATCAGATATGATTGTGTAAATTACTCGCTAAATTAATATTTAAAATTAAATCTTACACTCGGTTCCAATTGCTTCATCATAGAAAACTTTTTTGGAGCCCTAGAAAGTTTGCATGTGTATTTTTCACATAACCCTTCTAATAAACGTTGTAATTACTGCTCAACGACTTTCAGAAACAAGATGGTGTGCTCATTATGATGCTGTTAAGCTTGTATTTTGAGTCATTTAAAAAGATTGCCATTGAGGAATTGTGTGATTCTTTGAGGACGAACAAAACGAGAGAAATAGCTTAAATTCTATAATGCTAATTTAACAAATATTATTGTAAATTACAACATTATTTACCTTAATTCTTCTTAAACTAAAGAATTTGAGAAAAATATGGATTTTATTCCAAGGTTTTTGACACTTAATTTTGTACAAGCAAATAGATAATTGGAGCGAATTTTTCAACATATCTATTTTCTGAGCTTATCATTTTTCAAAGAGAATGGTATATTATTATTTAGAAAGCAAAGGGCACGTAATATTCACATTCGTTATTTTTAAATGATGATAAAAAATACTTGTTTTATTTTACACTGCTGGCAACCAAAATTGCAACACTAATAAATGCAAGAGATATCACAAGAAAGTTTATTTTGTAGCTAACATGTTAACCAAGTATCAAATGATTAATTTTATTGACTTCTGTGAAGTGTGGATCCTACCAAAATCAGTAGCCAGAGCAGCCGCCATTGTTGATGATCACCACTATCACACGCCTCGACATTGGTTCAAAGAGACTTTTGATAGGTTCTTGGGGTACAGCAGAGCAATTCATATACAAATCCCACTTAAAATTTTAATTCTTCGATGACTTGGAAACTATGCTTGTAATTTTGTAAAAAGATGGGTGAAAATGCGCTTTAGGTCCCCTACTCTGCCAACTTGGCGAAAGTGTGCTGTGGGTCCCGTACTTGGCGGTTTTCAAAAACGCTGTTGCCATGGTGATAATGGAATACGATTTTTAACGATTTTAAACTAATTAGCAACCAATGAAAATGCTAAAAGAAAAAAACCAATTAATGAGCATGCGAGAAAAAGCTCAAATTATTTCCTCAGGAGGTTACCATAAAGAGCTCATTAGGTATAAAAACGTCCGGTTTACCACGCTTGGTGCATCTATCACCAAGTTGGCAGAGTAGGGGACCTAAAGCGCAGATTAACGAAAAGATGTTTTGGTATGACTGATAAGTTCGATTGGCCTATCAATTCATTTGGTCTCTATAAGGCAGTCTATATTAAATATATATTGTCGATAAAATGTGTTTCTTGAAAATGTGACTTAGGTGAAGTAAAAAGTTTTTTCCCCCTTGAGGAAACAGTTTTCTTAAGTGGATTTCGCTTCTGATAGCTTGATATATTTTAGTTTGTTTTAGTTTGTCACTCTACGATCACTTTTGGTAACGAGGGTTGATTCGATTGGAATCTACAGTTTCAAAGATATACTGCCATATATTGGAATCTACTGATTCCAAATGAAAATCCGAAATCTAAAGTGGATTTCGAATACAATAAGCATTCACTCCTTAGGTGCTATCAAATGCAGAAGTACTAAGCTGAAAGTTAGAGTGAAATCATTCAGCTTCCAGCTCGGCAAATGTGTGTGACATAGTTGTTTAAAATAAATAAGAATTCTTTTTATTGAACAAATATAATTTTCGTATAATAATTTGCGCTGATTTCTTTATGCTTTTTGACAAATTAGGGCAATAATTTTAAGACCTATTTATAGTTATATATCATAATATACACCCTAGTAATATTTTAACCTCTTCCTCAATTTTTTGAAAAATATGTATTTCTTCAGTTATAAAACTAAGTATAACATTGATAACTATTTAGTATAATATTGATATAATCGTAAGTTTCGAATTGCTTAAAGATTCTTTACTGAAGATCTTTTCAAATTCCTTATTCACAACTAAATTAAATTTTAAATTATTTCAAGTTATTTCATATTTTTGTATCCATGAATATAAAGAAAATAAATTATTTCTATGAAATATTTTCTCAAAGCAGTTTAATTTTTTAAATTGTTTTTTTAACATTTCTTTTTATTTAATTTCTTAGCATAATTTTGTTTTATATTTTAGTTTCAAAATGTTTTATAAATAAAAAGCAAAATAATTGAAGAAAAATAGATAAAAATACTTGATCATTTAGAAATATTTCTCTGAAAATACATCACTAAAACTGATATTTACTAAGTGAATACAAACGGATGGTAACATCAAAAGTTAAATCCAGAATTAGATCTATAAATTACCTTAACGGCCGTATTCACCAAACACGGGTTAACTTGAGTGTAGCTTATCTCAGATATAACTATACTCTAGCATGACTCGCTGATTCTTATTCACGAAGCGGGGAAATTCCCGTGTAAAAAAACTTTGGAGTTAACCGAACATGACATGTAAGACGGCTTCTGATTGGCTAGCAATCTTGCACATCAATGTCAACAAACATATCGCTTAAGTCCACCATTGTTTGCTGATTCGGCATTAACACTCCGAAATCGTAAGGTTATTCTAGGGTTACATATAGGCGAGTTAATCGCTGTTTTTGTCGTGGTGAATATTCATGACTTAACTCGCCCTTTACCCTGAAACCTCGTTTAAATCTGGTTGTTGAATACGGCCGTATGTAGAGAGATAAAAAATTCTATGCTTTTCAAAAATATCTGCAAATTTAATTTTAAATAAATATTATAAAATGTGATTCTAAATCAACTGTTTGACGAGTTCAGATAACTGTTAAGTCACAAAGTACTTGTAAAAATTGGTAGATAAGAAGCTCCTAATTTATAATGCTAAAACATTTATATTAAACATGCTATTTCAAAAAATATGGCATTTCGTAACAAAAACAAATTTAATATTAAACAGCTTTTATGATGTCAAATACTATAGGTATGATTTGAGGGGAGAAAAAAGTGTTTTTATGTTTTACTTATTTAATTTTCCAAAAAGATTCTGGCATATTTTGGAATGGAATTCTTTTGATAACATTAAAAAATGGTTGAAATTGATTTAAATTAATGTAGATAATTGTATATAAAAGTAACAGGTAAAAAAAAATGTTAATATACGAATATATTTTTGGGTGCTTAAATTACACATTACAACAAGGCGATGCATCTTTGTAAGAACATTTGATATACATTCTATTTAAATATATATTATATTAAAATATTCTTCTTAATTATGAACTATAATGCAACATATTTAATTCTATTATTCTATACTTTAATCGAGGATTCTTCATGCAATCTTCTTAAGATTTTTGTAGAAGTGAACTAAATAGGAAGTGAACTAAATAGCAATATAACTATCTGTTATTAATTTCGTATGCTAATTAGAATTCACAATGAAACTCGGCGTACCACTTCAGGCTAAAGGGGATATAAAAGGAAATGCATAACTGCTTTACTTTTAAAAGACTTCTCGATTAATAACTGTTCATTAGAGAGAGATATCTTCTTTGTTGTGATTTATTTTCAAAATTTTTTTTCTTTCATTAAAATATACTATTTTTATTTTTCAAGGTAGATCTTAATTATACAAAATTAATACACATTTTCTTTTGTTAGGAAAATATTCAGCCATATAGCAATTTTTCAGAAAAATATATATTACATTAATACATGCGATGTTATTTCTCTATAAATTCAGGTTATTTATATTTTAATAAACTAAGAGAATATCTTTTATAGATATTCTTGATCCATTTTTAATGAATGCCTTTCATAAATTTTTTACTAAATATTCTTTAAAATGCCTCCTTGGTCTTAAAATTTCGTTGAATTTCTTTTGGAAAGTGAATCGTCAGGTTTCTTGAAAATATAGCTATAACAATGTAAAGCTTTTTATGTGAATGTGACATGATTTTGAGTAAAAATTGTCATAAAATAAACTTAATACTTTTTTCAAAAGTAACTGAATAAAGCGAGGCAATTTACTAGTTAAGGGTAAAAAAACGAGAGTAGTTTACATAATAAACGATAATATCAATTTTATGTTGGGTATATTTTTTTAGAGGGATAAAGCATTTTGTGAATTTCTTTATGATTTTATCATTTTTGCTTTGTTGAATATATATTTCATTTATTAAATTAGAACATAAAGCTTAACATTCTATTTCCAAAAGCTTAGTAAAATTTCGAAGATTTTCGATAAGATTAGTATTCAATTAAGAAATTTTAAACCGAGTTTGATAAAGGATTCAAGAATAATTAATTAAATTCAAATAAAGGAGCAATATGCTTATGACATATGGGACGCTTGCTATTTAATATGACATGACGATACTTTGATATTTATCCAACGAACAGTTGGCATTGAAGTCGATAGTTCATGCGGAAATGGGAGCTCAAATGCAGGTGAAGTTTCCCCTGAATCATTGCAAGACAATTAATCACCTATGTGCAGAAAATAGCCTTAACAATGTTTCAGGGAATTTCTAAAGTGCAAGGGATTAAAAAGAGGTTCTTGCCCTTTACTTTTAGAAAATTAAATGAATATAAATTACAACTCCTGAGAGTTGCGATGAATGTAATTAATACCAATAACATGAAAGTAATAAATATTATCTTATAATTTTTTAAAGAATGTAAGATTTTTAAAATTTTTCCCAATAACTATGGATTTAAAAAGCCCTAAAATTATCTCATGATAATCTTTTTGTTGTTTTTATAAACAAAAGAATAGCACCAAAGTAAGTACTCAATGTGAACACTCTAAATGTTTGTTCTTTTTGTGCAAGACAAAAATATTTTTTTAATTAATGAAGTTGAAAAATGCATATATTTATAAAAATAGAAATTCGTCAAATATATTTTTTATCAAATATTCATTATGCACTAGAAATAATTTTAATTTAACATACTTAAACTTATTTAATGTCTATTATTATCATTGGTATTAAAATTGTTTTTAGTATACAACTATACTAAAATTTATCGTTCAGTGTACAACCATTTTTCAATATAAAAAATTCTAGAAGGCTCTAATACTAGATAAGGGAAACCATGACATCTGTTATATGGAGCTTTGTATTGTTATACTAAGCACCAATTTCAAATTCTGATATTTTAACGTTATTTATGGTAATAAGTGATTGACTGACATAAAAAAAACGGAGTGCGAAGGGAATGTATCATAAAAATAAGCATCTGATTTCAAAATCATTGTTCTAATTATCTTGTTCTATTTTTTTGCATTAAAATTTAAAATGAAAATTTTGCACATAATATTGTTATTTTTATTACATTGTTAAGTTTCATACAATGTATCAAATATAAGTCTTAAATATAATGAAGCAGAAGTTTTATCCAAATTGATGTGTTAAATTATTTCGTAATTATCAAGATTATTTCTGTGCGCACATCGTGTTGGCTACCAGATTAAATACTGTAATACATATGAAACATTTACTTAAATTAACATATCAAATTTTTATGTAAATAATTAGTTAGGGTTTTATCTTAGACTAATGATATTTAGACTTTAAATTATAGATTTAAAATAAAATGTATAATAAATATATTACATATTTCATTTCAATTATTTTTCCTTCGAGGAGAGAAATCACACTGTGCAGTAAAATTTTTTTAGATTAAACTATTAATGTAATTCCATTCAAGTATATACACATCTTTCAAGATATATATATATATATATATATATATATATATATAACATAGCTAAGTACAGTAAAATAATATTTACAATATCTCTGCTTCAAATATTATTTTAATATTATTAAATATATTTCATAAATGACTTAAAAAATATTTTCATGTCACATAATTATTTTCTATGAGCTAAATATTTACTATACTAGGATTTAACAAATTTGTTATAAAATATATGTATTGCATGTGCTTGAAGACTTATTGAATAAGCAATTGTATAGCAAATTTTGAAAAATGAATAAATATTATAACCTTTGTTTTAGGAAACTGGAGTTTAAAATATTTTACAAAATGAGTGATTAGTTAGCAAATATAACAGTAAATAGTAATAATATAATGGAGCTCAGAGCCAAGCTACGAAATTTCTTTTAAGAATTTTTGTATCACCTGCAGTATAAACCTGTGGGAATATTTGTTAGGTACAGTATCCTATTTACATGATACAAAATAGAAATTTAACTAAGGAAATTCCCAAGCACTCACTCAGATAGATATAAATTATGCACATCTATCTGACACTAGTAGGGTGTTGCATTCAAGTTTCACAAAGGAGAAAAACTTATAGAAAAGCACTCTGTGAGAGAGATGCCTGTGTTCCAAATAGAAAGACAATGAGCCTCACCAAGGAGTGGTATCATGCTCATATTTGAAGAAGGGGCTGAGAGGAACCCCAACTACTTTTCAATAATGGAAGAAGGTTATTGTTCTTACCATTATCCTGCATGCACATCTATCGAGCGAAATCTTTTAAGTTTTCTGGGTTTTCTCTCACATGACACGTGAATATGGTTCATAATTTATAAAAAGTCTTTCTTGAAGAATATCCACGATGGATCTTCACATACTGTGCCACAAATTTTGGCTATTAGGCTCTTCTCTTCAAATGCCTTGTTTTTCAGTAGCAAATTTATTGAAATTTAAATCTTTCTTTTCGAAAAAGTAATCTTAATTATTAAATCATAATAAATGCTCATTTCATTAATGACAAAAACCGAAGCATATAAATCTATCCATTAACTTTGCATTGCATTTCAAAAGAAACAATTATTTTTATTTATATCGTTGCTCTTTAATTTGGCAGAAATTAATTGTAAGCAAATTTCCTTCAATTTCTTGTTATAAGTTTAAAAAATTTTATCTTTCAAATAATATAAAATAAGTATATCTTTTTAACTTCATAAATAACATTCTATAAATTAATATGCATTAACTACACTTTAATTATCATTTGCTCAAGTTTAATCTACTTTGCCAGAATAACTTTATTTTCTCTAAAAGAATAAAACAATATCATTTGAAAAATATCAAAAATTAATCGATAAATTTCATATAAAACATTTCGGATTTTAAAGTGTAAAATGAATAGACTTCAGTTTGAAATATACACTTCGAACATATGAAGTAATTAAAGTATACAATGAATTCTTTATATAACTTACATTTAAGAGGGATATTTAAAGTTTATAAAAATCATTGGCAATTCTTCATAAATATCATACCAATACATCTAAGATCAGTAATTGTTAAAATTTATTAATATGTTATATATTGAAAGAGGCATATCCCACTTTCTATATTAAATTAAAAAATATATCAACTTAGAAGACATTTAATAATATTAAATTAGTGCAAATACTTATTAAAAATAATACTAACCTAATATAAATTCTGAAGTAAAGACCTATATATTGCTAGTAAAAGACCAATTCAAAAATTTAATATGAATATATCCTTAAGAAAATTTGTTATTTACAATAAATCGATCTAATCTGAATTCATGTCCTAAGGACTTATATTAAGTGTTTACTAAACGATGATCTCAGATATTTATCTTTGTTTTCCTCAAAATTCATTAACAGAAAATAAAAATTTCCAAGTTTTATTTTCAGTATAAAGATTTATTCGTGAAATTTCATTTCATCAATGAAAGCAAGATATCAGATGTGTAATGCTAATTCCAATTGCAAAGATTAACCCCAACACATTCCCCATCAAACATCCAGGTGGTGCCTACTTGATTGCTCCCTTCCTGTCACGTCCACGAAGCCGAATGAAGTTATTTATTAAGAACTTCACACAACACTCTAAAAATATCCTACTCTCTTAGTGAATAATTGTAGTCATAGATTTTCTTTCTATTTATGACATAAAATCATAGAAATTTATTCGTATGTAACAGTGTTACTTTCGAATAAATGTCATATGAAACAGTAAAATTGGATATATAATTACTTTTATTTAGTTTGAATGGGAAAGTTACTTCAATAAAATTATTTATTTACCACTATTTGAATTAGTATTAATATGCTAATTTCTTATGAAGCATTTCATTTACTTTTAATGAAAATGTCGCAAGAAGTATTATAGAAACTATCTTTTTAAAAATCACTTCTATATATATATATAGTAGTTTACTCTCTCGCAGAAAATAGTTGTTCCAACATAGACAAATCCCCATATCAAAGTAAGTTTAATAGTTTAAAAAATTTTAATAACACTAATCATTTCATTTAAAATATTCATAATTTTTTTATCAACTTTTTTATTCTCATTTATATTTCTTTTTACCATATGTGAAAAACTGAAATACAGTACATTTTTGCATTTGAATTGTGTCCATTTTTAAGAAAAATATGGTATCAGAATAATCTTGAAAAACATTTTCCTTGTCGTTTCTACTATGGTAATTTTTCAATTTGGTTGATGTCTTATCAAGATTTTAAAATTAAAATTTTGTTTATTGAAATATTTTTGGCATATAACAATGTATAATATATAGGAAAATATGAAAGGCTTAACCATTAAAAATATATAAAATTTTAAAATTAATGTGAATTCAAGAAAAATAATTTTATTCAGAACATACTTTTGTACAATATATTCATTTACAGAAAAGAGGCTAATTATGGTGTTGGGTGTGTGTAATTCATGAAGCATTTATATAAAATAAGATATTATAAATATTATCATAAGTATCACAAAAATGTAGTATGGTAAAATTGCGGTATAAAATAAAAGTGTAAAACTTAAGTAAAAATGTGGAACCAATAAAATTAAAACTGTATAGTATGATCATTCACTGAAAATAGATAATTTGTGAAATTATTATAAATAAAGAAGCTGTATTTTACTTTTTTATTGTAGTTTTTTTCATTCAAAATTAAATATAACATGAGTTTTAAAAAGTTTATATAATAAAAACTCTAGACACATTTTTATATCACATCATTGAAATCCTTGAATGCAAATAAAAAATTTAAACATTAAAAATAAATAATATGCAACATATTTTCTGTTATTGAATAGCTTCGAATATATATTATGCATTGCAAATAACAAATCATTTTGGGTTGAAGAATCAATTGCTTAATCACAGTAATAATTACAAATGGAGCAGTTATTTTATTTCGTTCCCATTATTTCATGATACGTAACTTCAAAAATAAATTCTGGTACTAAAAATTGATCAAATTTGAAACACTTTCAGCATTTATTTACTAAATGTTAAATATTACAATGAGAATAATTACATTAAAGTTCCACAAATGATAAACTATTTTACAATTACTATAGTATTAGATGTGAAAAAAGTTATTTTTAATCACACAAATATAATAAAGTTTTATTTTGAAAAATAGAGCTTTTTTAGTTATTAAAGATTACATATAATGTTCAAATCACTAAATATGACACTAATATTGAATAACAAAGCATCCTCTGGTAAAAAATAAATGCTGTATTTCAACTATAAAAAACAAATCTACTTCGTAACCAAATTACATTTCAAATTTTCATTTAATTTTACTCGGTTCTCAAACATATTCCTTCATGGCGAACATAAATTCTCTTCATTTTTCTACATGATTCAATTCTTAACTGACATTCAGTATTATAAGTTAATCCATCACTACCACATACAGGATTATAATGCTCTTTACAAATTACTGGGCAGCGACAATTCGGGCGACGGTTTTCTTCAAAGCAGTCTCCATTAAATTTACAATTTTTCTTTTCACAAGGTTCTGAAATATCAAATGGTTTATGTGTGGTTTAAGAAATGTCAAACTATCAATTATAATGATGATGAACAAATTTATATAAAAACAATTTCAGAATTATTTTTAGAAATCTTTTTGAATTTTAAACAACCATTTTACAATTTTTTAAATTTTTTTAATAAAATAAATAATAAAATACAACTATAACATCATTTGCTTAGCTTTAAGAACATTAGGAAACTATTAATAGGGATTATTCATGGCTATTTATCACTTTTTCTAAAATCATTATTATGTATTTTGATTAAGCATTTTATACATTATATTGTTACCTTTTCATCAAATGAATACATCTTTAATAAATAGGTTTAAGTAATTTGAAGTGAATGGGTTAAAGGGATGGTATCATTCTTTTCATGGTACCTTTTATAATTCTAAAATATAGATATCAAATTTGAAAATAGGCAAAGCATGTTTTTAAAAACTTGAAATTAAATAATTAATTGTATTTATATATTAAATACTGTGTAGGTACCACATGGCTTCTGAAATTCATAAAGGGAGCAGTTCATAAAAATAATTTCTTTAATAAAAATGAGTATATTTATATTCAGTTCCAATTTTTGTGCTGTTATTGTGATTACTATTATAACTTGTAATTAGCATATAAAACATTTTACTAATAATACCATTGTCATAAAAAATTATACTTATTATAAATTAATCTCATATAAATTAATATCAATCATAGAATATTATATTATTCAGATACTTTCTCAGTAAGAAATGCATTAAATATACTTAACAATAATTCAAAGTATTTTTTAATAAATGTGGCATAATAATTTTTTATTTTAAAAATGAAAAAATCCCTTTTACTTTAGAATTTAAAAACCGAACAAAAAATTTTTTTTCCATTGAAACTTTGTTTGTTTATGTGTGTTTAGGAGTTTCAAAGAATATTTAATTTATTTAAACTTTGATTAAAAGAATATGATAAAAGAAACATTAAAATATATTGGACACACAATATGTACATTTAGCAAACTACATTTTTACATTTTCATAAACTAGAGAAAGATATTCTTTTCTTTAACTATAGATACTTAATTTGTTAACATATCAAAAATTTAATAAAACAAAGCAATATCGAAATAAATAAACACTGGTGTGTAAAATGTATATATCAGAGGAAATTAATAACTCTATTTGCATCATGTACTTGAAAATGATGGAAAAATTTTCCGAATATTTTTAAAGTAAGAAATAGTTACATAACAAAGTGAATACATGAATACATTTCCCTTTGCTCTCAAAATAAGGAACAATTATCAAAGAAACATGGAACTTTTACTTGTAAAGTATCTAATATTCGTCAGATTTTAAATACAGGTTATTTTATGGCAGATATCATTACACGATATAAATTTAGTTTTTTTTGTAGTATTTATACAGTCGTCTAAATCCTTTAAATAGGAACTCTAATCACTATAACAGATATAATATATATAGTTCATTTCAAACTTAATATTTTGTGTATAAATTTTTAGTAAAACTTTTATGAATTGAAAAATGTGAACTTTAAAAAGACATGGTTTCTATTATGAAACACATCAACATCTTTTTCTCTAAAATTAAAAACTGTTCTCGTATTAATGAAACATGAATAATAGTAGAACAGCCTAACTAATCATCTTTAGTTTTCTTAATATTTATTGAAATTTTATATCGAATAAAATCTAATTCTTCTTATTCTCGAAGCACTAACCGAAACAAATATTAATTAACGAAGAAAACCTTAATTAACTTTATATAAATATATTCACAAGCCCAATATAAGGAAAAAACTAATTTTTAATTTGTTCGTGTTCCTTTTATTTCCATTAGATACTTCATTATTAGAATTTTTTTGAATTCCTTTTTTTATTCTATAATATCTAGTTTCATTTTTTTACATTGAAATGCCTGTAACAATTTTGTTAATGATGATATATGATGATAATTAGAGGGAGTTTTCTTGTGTATGAAAATAGTTCTAGTTCCTCCAAACGTATTAAATGTAATTCCCTAAGTTTTTAAATTTTTTGTGTAGTTCGAAATTTTCTTGAAAGCATATCAAAGAATATTATACTGTGCATTTTGCATTTCAAACTTTTTTTCTTTCTAAATACTTGTGTTACGTAGTAAGACTTACAAATAATTTCAAATTTAACAAGCTAAACTAAATTTTATAAAAATACAAAAATAATGGAAATGGATTTTTATAAAAAACTGAAAGGAAAATTAGTGATATTTAAAAAAAACCTAAAGAAATAATCCTGCAGTTTGAAAGTTAAAAGAAAACAAATATTTAACCTAGTAATTATTTCTATATAAATATTTGAAATTGGCTAAGATTTCATCTAATTAAATGTAGAGTAGTGACTTATAAATTAATACTTTATTTTTATAAATTATTAATTTAATTATATAAGTATTAATTATAATTTTATTAATTTATTGAATAATAAATTAATAATTTATAATTAATACTTATAAATTAATAATTTTTCAGTAGACAAATAATATTTTCATACCTATTATATCAATTATCAGTTTACAGCATACTATGTTTTTGATGCAAAAAAGAGCAAATGCAAAAATTTTTAACATTGATATCGTGAATCCTTAGTTTAAATAAATGCTTCCAAAATAAATATATCATTACTTAATTTTGCAATCAAGAACATTTTTGGACTTCTATGTAATTTCATTAAGTTATTTAAGGAGTTTGACAAACAATATTCAATGTTTATAATCAGAAAGAGAGAGAATTTTAAGAAATACTAATTTAAGATTTTTTTAAAATGATTGAACTCTTCATCGAAAGGAATGCACGAGGAAGAAAATGTGAACAAAATAAATTGTAAAAATGCGATAAAGTAAGATTTACCATCAACGATAAGGGGTCTTCTCCTGTAGGGAATACCTAAAACATAATAAAAATTAATTGTAAAATAATGCATTTTAAGTAAAATATGAAGTTGACACGGTATAACAAAAACTAATTATTATATTTTACATTTTTTTACAAAAATAAAAGATTTTACTGCATATATTATAAAGTTGCTGTGATATAATATGAAATTAAAATTTTCAAAATAGTATAATTCTTACAGTGTTGTAAAAAGATATATAAAGTAAAGATAAATTAGAAGTCTTTCAACAATAAGAATTGTATGTAAGCTTAGAACATGGCATTGAAATTTTTTTTCTCGGATTTAACAAATGACGTATTATGATTATACATTTAATATAATGTTTAAGGGAATCAATTTCAGATTAAAGCACCATATTATTTTTGTAGTGGATGGTCAAATATTTATTCTACATTATTGATATTAATTTGCATTAGTTTTGTACTGTTAATAATTTGTACTAAAATCATATAAATACTACAAGAACTAGGTAAACTTCAAGATCGTAAATAGTTACTCGATTTAATTAAATAAATAAAAATGTTAAGATTTCTCCTTTATTGATACGAAAAATTTACACATTATTAAATAAAAGTAAAATGAATTTCATTTCATCCATAACATTGCTCTTGATTTAAATTTAATTGCATTATTTTTTCAATGCTAATTTCAGTTCATTCAGATACATGTATTATTTTTAAACCTAACTATAAATAAGTCTTTCATTTATTTTTCTGTTAAATCAAGTAGAACAAAATGTTAACTTCTTAACCTCATTTTATAATTCTTCTCTGTGCGTCTTAAATATAAGAGGAATGCATCGTTGTTAAATATAATAGGAAATGATAAAAATCTTAAAAACTTAAAAAAAAATAATATATAACTTAATAATTTATATCAATTTATATGAAGCATAATAGCTACTGTTAAATGATTAAAAAGTTTAAGAAAATATTTAATTAAAATCTAAACAATAATTGCAAAATAGTCCCTATTAAAAATGCATTCTATATATTACAAATATCTCAATGTTATTTTTAATTTTTACTACTCAGTTCACCATTTTTATATTTATTATACATTTTTAAATTACATTTAAATATGTTTTCATTTGCCAACAATATTAGCTTGATAAAAATAATTTTTGATTGAACTGAAATGATGATATCAAAATTATTTAGTCATATATTTTCGATAACTTTCCTTATATAATTCTTGATCCTTCAAATTAAATTTATAAATTTACTTTATAATTGCATATTATTTTCACTATTATATAATTTATAACTTCTTAATTTAGATAACAGGAATTTTTATTTACTCATATACACAAATATTCTCTAACATTAAGAGAATATCCGTAAACCATAACAATAAATATATATTTTATTTAAAACAAAATTGCTTTCTGAAAAGTGCAAAATCTAAGTAATATTCAAAAATATTTTACTTATAAACCTTAACAGAAGTCAATAATTTTATACAAGAAATAAAAACAATTTATATCAAATACTATTTTTTTCTTTTAAATCTTATGTGTATTAATTTTGTAAATAAACCATAATGTTAACAAACTATAATAATTTCAAATAATAATGTAGAGAAACACAGTTTTAAGTAATGAAAGAAAAGAGAGAGAAAAGAAATTTGTAGTCTTCCAAAACTAAATTGGGTATTTTAAGTAGGCAAACTACTTTTCTAACGAAAAAAAAAGCAAATGGTAATGTTGGTTTTTTTTTTAAAAAAAAAATCACAATTAATACCATGTGTAAAATTACTGCCAACTTTTTAATGTATCATCTTTTCAAAATATAGAATTTAAAAAATAAGAACTTGATTTTTGGAAAAGCTTTTATTTTCCTAATTTGCAAGTATATGTCAAAGGAAAATATATGCATAAAGCAGGAAATGAAAATTTCTCCATATTGGAGGTAGCATTAATTTTTCTTTTCTGTTCTTGGGCAACTTCATTTTTAAAACTTTTTTTCGACATACTTAAAAATTCACATTTTATAAAATCACAGCTAAACTAATTAATAGACTTTAAGAGATATTGTTTTTAATTTTGACATAAAATTTCATTTAAAATAAGATACAAAGAAAAGAAAAATAAATTAAAATAATTTATTTTGTAAAATTGGAACTTAATCAAATGATTTCATTATTTTAGTTTAGTAAATCGCAAATTTTCTTTTCATATTTTAAAATCCTCTGTAGTGTAATTATAAATTTTCTAAAAATATGTTTCCATTAATTCACACTATCTATTTAAAAAACATTTATTAAACAGTCCGAAAAATTTTTATTTTTAGGAAATCCAATATTTTTTCATAAATATAAATTTTAAGAAATTTTAATATCATTTCTCAACTATGTTTCAACAAATATATTTATTTATATAATTAAATTTTTCCTTACCTTTCACAGTAGCTGTGATTTTATTCAAGTTAGGAACATTTATTTGAACCATACTTGAATTTAGTCGGAATCTACCTGTTTGTAGCTGATTCAAAAGAAATATTTTGGAGTCTTTGATTTTACCTTTGCTTTCACAAATTTCAGGGTTTCCAAAGCCTTCAACAATGAGTGATTCACCAGGCTTAATATGATCTCCTTTTATAACTCTTTTTACAAGTACTTCCCCATTATAAACACCATCTTGAGTACCATACAGCCGCTTAATAGTTGCTGTCAGTATTACATCTGCTGAACTTTCACGCAGTTTCAATCTTTCTTCCGGACAGTCTCTAAATCTCCTCCTTCGACTCTCAGCTCTTTGTGAGTACAATATAAAAATTGCTAAACTTACAAAAATTAAGTACACATTGAAACGCATATTTTTAAACTAAGAGCCTCACACGACGATTTAAAAAAAAGATCCCAGAGAGGCACTTTAAGGAAACCTTAAGTTAATACCGCATCTTGAATAAAAATCAAGTTTCTTTTTTCCTACCTGCAGATAAGTGGGACAGAGTTGTGATACTACTTCCAGTTCCTCCTACGAATAAGTGACCTCGAATTTCTCCATTTAAGGCAATGCTTGAAGAAAATTTTTCATTTTAATCGGAAAGTTTCATATATAATTACGGTTAATAACTACATTTATATCGAAAGAAATGTTCGGATTTAAATCCTTATTAGCTTCAACTGCAAAGTTAACTATATTATTAGAGTGGTAAAAATATATTATTTTGTGAAATGATAAATTTAAAATTTAAAATATGAAAACTTTTTATTTTTTTTCAAAGAAATGTTTAAAAATCCTTTATTTTATAAATTATTTTATTATTATATACCTTGTTTTTTTGTTTGCCTTTTTTAAAAAAATTATGCACTTTCAACTATTATATGTTTTCTTCTACAATACTAAAACAGAAGAAAAACCTAACATTTTTGCTAATTAACTGCAAATATTAAAAAATAAAGGACGAAAAAGATATAGACTCTTTATTAGGGTAAATATACCTATGAATTATAAAAATAGATTTTATATACATTTAATAATAAAAAATGATTATATATATATATGTGTGTGTGCATACAAAAAATTACTTATTATTACAATATGCATTTTTAAGTATGTACAGAATATTTTAATTGTTAATTATTATAAAAAGTAATTCAATTATAAATTGTTGATGGTGATACATATGGTGATACGTAATTTCATATTTATGAGAGTGTGTTTGAAATTCTTACTTGCATACACCACAGCAAAATGCTTTAACTCTGAAGTATAATTTAAAGCATTTTGCAATGTTTAACTATGAATAAATTAGTTGGTTGGCTCCTGCATTGATTAACTCTTTCCAAATTTCATAATAACCTGAAAAAGACCTTACATTTTTAACAATCTTTATCCCTATCCACATGTCTATATTTGGTCCGATTCTGATCAAAAATGCTGCTTTTTATATTGATATTTTATGGAACTGTTAATATAATACATTAAAAGATTCTTAGAATAATTTAAAAATGAAAAATAAATGTTAGAAATGTCTCAATTCAAATGCTTAAGTACGAAATCAGTCATTCTTCGTTTACATTTGTATTGTCAGTATGCAATATAAGCAAAAAAATTATGTTTGTAAAAAGAAAGATTAGCTTTGTTCCAAATTATTTATTCTTTATTTTAATAAAAAAAATGTTATATTTTGCGTTTAACTGATGGAGTAATTTATAATTACAGATATTAAAGTATATCTGTATTTGAGAATTTGTTTCTTTTTTTCTTCGATACATTTTCATTAAAAAACAACATTCTCATTGCAATAAGTGAACTTTTTCATATTCTGACTTTTAAGATGAAGTGACCAAACAATGTCTTCACAAAGAAATAAATATGATGTAGTGTTAGAAACTAGCTTTTCGAGGTGTAATAGAGCCGATTTGATCTCTCCCATTACTAATGAGGATTAAATAACTTTTTCTTTTTCCTGCGTATACGTATGTCGGTACAAATGCGAGACAAGTTTCTTGGTTTCTTCCTAATGAGATTTAAAAGAGGAATGTAGTCTATGGGTATATTCCAGGACAAACAATCATTTTTTCATTTCACAACAAGAACACGCAAACAAAAAGGAATAAATCAATTTATTATTATTTAAAAATGAAAGTATTTGCAACCAAAAAGCGAAATGCGGTGCATATTTAAAATTACTTAATATTTGTGACTATTTACGAGGCAGTTTTAATCTTTGCTTAAAATTTAAATAAACACGGTTTTGGTTTTTTTAAAGCTAATTTAATAATCATTGTTACAAACAAAGTTTAAAACACTTAGAATAAGAATTTTTATATTTAGTATTATCCTAATATTTTCTTCATTCCAAATAAAAATTTTATTGAAATATTTTCTGAGACTAATATGATTACATTTACAACCTACTCTTTGAAAAAACGATTTTCAAGCCTTCATTCATTGAAAAACCATCAAAATTTTACAATTTATTGTATGACTAAAATGATTTCACAAACAATTTTTCAGTTCAACTCAAGATTGAATCCACAATATTCATTGAGTAAAAGGTTTCATATCTAGCCACAGAAAGGAAAATTCTGGTTTTAAGCTGTTTACTCAAATGAAAAGATTAAAAGAACATATATTTTAACTCAATAAATATAGAAATTACCTATAACGCAAAACATTTCTAAGGAAAAAGAAACATTAATGTTGTTAACATACAGATCTTTCTCAAATACTTTCAGTAATTTATATGTATTCGCTTATGAACTAAAATTATTAGTTCGAAATATCTTTATTTACATTTTTTAACATTAGACATGCTGTTCTTAGGAATGTTTTTGAAAATATTCAATTAGTTATTGCTCATCTTTTTTCTTATAACTAAAAACGTTTCATTACTATAACAAATCTGTTATTTTAAATATGTATTTTGATTGCTAAAAATCAAACAAACCAATGAAACTTATCATACGAAAGTTACTCTGAGATTTTTGAGATAGGAGCAAATGAGAATTTACAAAATAAAAATAACGGTTTAATTTTAAAATACAAAGTATTTTAACACAGAAAACGATTCTTTACTGACTTACTTCAAATTGTTTAGCGTAGAATAAATTTTAAACAGAAAAGAAAATGGAGATGACGCGAGAGCATTTTCGCGTTATGATTTTCTACGATTTTAAAGCAGGATTAAATCAAGAAGAATGCGTTCAACGGTTGCAATTAGCATTTGGTGATGAATCTCCAGCTTTTGATACTATATTCAGATGGTTTAGAGAACTTAGAAGAGGTCGCAATTTTCTTCAGGATGAAGAACACACAGGAAGGCCGTCTCGGCAGTAATCCCGAATAATGTGTCTGTCATACGAAAAATGTTAATGGATGATAATCGCTGTACCTATCAGATGATACAGAAGGAGCTTAACATTGGATCCGAAGCCATACACAAAATCATTTATGAAGAATTATATATGAAAAAAGTAGTTTGCCGTTGTGAGTTCACCATAATCTAACTGAGCACCAAAACGAGGAGCGTGTCAGAATTAGTAAAGAAACTCTTAAATTGCTAAATGATGGTGGCCACAGCATCATTTCTAAGATTGTAACAGGTGATGAAACGTACATACCATTTTTTTTTTGACATTCCAACACATCAAGAAAGCAAAGTATGGGATTTTGAAGATGATCTCACGCCGACAATGGTGAAAAAACAATGCGCACTTGAAAAAAGTGATGTTTGCCGTTTTCTTCAGAAGTACGGGGTTGGTCAAAGCCATCAAGCTGGAAGGACAAAAGACAGTAACAGCAAACTGGTATACCACTAAATAACTCCCAGAAATTCTACAAGAACTGAATGTTAGGGGACTAATGCAACACCTCCTAGAGTAGACACTCTAGGAGATGCATTGTCATAGTGAGGCATTAGTCAACACTCTAGGAGGTGTTGACTAATGCCTCACTATGACAATGCATCTTCACATACAGCCGGATTAGCAGTTGAGTTTCTTAAACAAAAACAAATTAAAGTGATCGAACATCCGCCGTATTCACCTGATCTAGATATGTACGACTTTTGGTTATTCTTTAATCTAAAAAAGAACTTACGTGGACGTCATTTTCATTCAGAAGAAGAGATTGATGTGGCTATAAATGCACTTTTTTCATCTATTCCAAGAAATGAATGGCTTGAGGTATTTAATCTGTGGAAAATTTGTCTACAAAAGTGCATTGATGCTGGAGGAGACTACTTTGAACACACCTAAAATTTTGAAAGTATAACTTTAGAAACCTAGTTGTATCTAAAAAATTTTAGAGTGACCCTCGTATAATTTCGTATTACTTTGTACAACTTTGCAGAAACAAAAGAAGCCACCGCTAATTGTGGGATAAGCAAATAATAAAATGACTGCGAGATACAGTTTAATAGTTTAAAAAATTCTTTGTAATAAATTAATTTATTCCATATAATAATTTACAAAATCAGTCACAATTATATAAGTTAAATTTTTTTTAACACTATTTAATCCAATATGTTAAAAAAACAAATGGAAAAAAGTCAATTCCTTATCGATAAGTATAGTATTTATGGTAAACTCATTTACATCTTCGTAAAAATTACGGCAAACCCAGCGCGGGATATCACTCTCAAAAGATAAAAATTCGTTATGGTGAAATCTTGAACAGAAAAGTGGAGTGAAAATGACCCTCTCCTTTTTGTCAGGAGGGTAGGAAATGCTCTCTTCTCGCACCGTCCTTGGAAAGGTTTCTTGAAACGGTTGCTCCGGACTCAAAAGGTTAAACAGCCAGAGATATTTCTCCGAAATGTTGGAGGCAGTTGTCTTTCATAACCTTCAGGGCTTGCTCACAGCCATATTTCAACAGGATAATGCACGACGTCACGTGACACGCATTGTCCAAGGGATTTTCGTCAACCACCAGATTGAATTGCTTCCCTGGCCGGCTCACACTCTGGATATTTCAACAAGAGAAAAATATAGTCCATTGTTGCTCGATTGACTCATATTAAATCCCCAGCTGCCACCCCATATCAACTTTGGCAACGTGTGGAAGCTGCTTGGCCTGCTGTACCCCAAGAACCTATCCAAAGTCTCTTTGAATCAATGCCAAGACGTGTGGCATCTGTGATCTCCAACAATTTCGGCTACTCTGGCTACTGATTTTGCTAGGATCCACACTTCACAGAAGTCTACAAATTTAATCATTTAATTCTTGGTGAACATGTTATCTACAAAAAAATTTTGTTGTGCTATCTCTTGTCTTTCTTGCTGTTGCAATTTGGGTTGCCAGCAGTGTATAATAAAATAAGTATTACTCATCATCATTTAAAAATAACGAATGTAAACATTACGTGCCCTTTGCTTAATAAATAATATTACATCACTATCTTTGAACAATGATATGCTCAAAAAATAGATATGTTGAATAATTCATTCCACTAATCTATTTGTTTGTACAAAATCAAGCGTCAAAAACCTTGAAATAAAATCTATATTTTTTTCAAATTCTTTAATTTAAGAAGAATTAAAGTAAATAATTTTGTAATTTACAATAATATTTGTTTAAATTAGCATTATAGAATTTAAGCTATTTCTCTAGTTTCATTCGTTCTCGAAGAATCACACAATTCCTCAATGGCAATCTTTTTAAATGACTCAAAATACAGCTTAACAGCATCATAATGAGCACACCTACTTGTTTCTGAAGCAGTAATTACAACGTTTATTAGAAGTGTTATGCATCTATGTGAAAAATACACATGCAAACTTTCCAGGGCTCCAAAAAAGTCATCTATGATGAAGCAATTGGAAACGAGTGTTAGATTTAATTTTAAATATTAATTTAGCGAGTAATTTACACAGTCATATCTGATAACATTCAATTTTTTAAATCTTGTAAGTTTTCTGCAGTTTTTATATTAAAACTCGAAACATGCAATTCTTTCTTATTCAGTGTAACAAAAATACTTGCTGCATTCTTGTAAGCAACTAAAGTACACTCTCTCTTTCCACATAACACAACAGAATACTTTCCAACTAATTACTAAATATTTTTCCTATTTAGCTCTGTAAAGGATCATCAGAGACTGAAATAACTACCATAAAAATAACTTATATTCACTAAAAATTCCTAGTTTATTACTACATCCTTTCGAATACTGGAGTTTTCGATAATTGCAAAATCAAGCTCCTGATATAAACTCTCAGTACACGTTTATGATATAATTAATAACTGATCAGAATATAAATACTATTTTAAATCATGTTCATCACCAATTGATTATCTCAGTAAAATTGGACCTGTTATTTAAACTTGTTATATTTTTCTCTAAAAGAAAATTTTTTAAAAATATCTGAATGTATATTGCTTAAATTAGATGTGTAATGCTTTTATTTGTAAAATGAATAATAAGAAATAAAAAAAATCGATAATTATTAGAAAAATTTAGATATTCCATTATTATCGTAAATTTTACTTTTAAGTGAAATTTCCACACTACACCATACATCAATTTTAATTTCTTTTAAAAAAGACCATTAGTTTAAGAATTTTACTGTGTTTTAATTAGCAATTTTTAGCAAATAATATTTTCTACGAAATAAAAACTTATGGGGGAATAAAAAGATATGGGCGCAGATGGATTGTGTTTCCCACATTCATGATCACTTGCATACTTTTGAAAGGCACATAAAGTTGCTATGGTGCAAAGTTGGTGATGATTTTATAAAATAAATTTTTAAAACGGTAGTGGTATGCTTTCAATAATATTTATAAACATGCATTTCTGAGGAAAAAACAGTATGCACAATCAATATCCTTAGAAAAATAAAAATGCTATAATTGAATTTGATATTTTATTAGTTATATTCATTAGTCATATATACATGTCAAGAAATACTTTAAAATATACTTTCGTGAAAATAAGTACAATAAAAGTGACATACACTGCACTGTTTAAACTGCAATAATTTAAAATGTTTTAACCAAGGAAAATAGAAATGGGAATAAAAATAAAAAAATGCATTAGCAATTCAAACTATTTATAACGGTGTCTTCCCATGAAGCATGTTTATCACGATTTTCGAGTAAACGCTCACGTTAGTCAAATGAGCCGTGACCGTTCAGCTAGCAAGATAAAAATTCCTGATTTCACACACACCAATCTATCTAATCTGAGGGTTGAATTGGAAGCTTTTCTTTGCAGTGAAGTTACACTGGAGTGAAAAACTTAAGCAACAATATAAATTTTAAGCAGATAGCCATGAAATTGCATAAAAAGAGTTTTTACGATCAGTGCAATGAACTCGTAATTCAGTAGAATGCGTATGCAAATATCAATGGCAAAACGTCAGAAGGGACGTGAGCGTATGCAAAATGCGTGTGCTCACGCAATTCAAGTCTACAATAAAAGGAAGGATGGAGGAGCAATTAAAAACTTACGTTTCAAGTGCAAGTGAGTATGGCCGTGAAGTATGGCTGGAAGAAATCATCTGGCTGACTTCACACGTGGAAGAGTGATGGGAAAACTGGAGGAGAGGCCCAGTGTGACCAGTGAGGCTGAAGAGTTCGGAATCAACAAAAGTGTCATTTCGCGGACTTCGTTTCGCGGAAAACCTTCAGAACTACAGGTACAGCTATTCGAAATGTTGGTGGTGACCGCCCCCGGAAAACAATTGCAGGGGATGACCGGTATATCGTCCAGCAGGCGAAAAAAACCCGAAACCAGTCAGTTAGCACCATTGCTCAGCAACGTGGCGACAAGTGTCGCAGTTTACTGTGGCCAGAAGCCTTCACAAAGGTGGCCTATTCGCCCGCCGTCCCGAATGCTGCATGTTGATAGCTCACCATCGGCGGCATCATTTAGAGTGGTGCAAAGAGCACAAAAACGGGCATCTGATCAATGGAGTCGCGTCCTCTTCCCAGATGAGAGTCGTTTCAGTGCCACAAGCGATTCTCAACGCCAGTTGATTTGGAGAGAGGTTGGGACACGGTTTCATCCCTGTAACATAACGGAAAGAGACCATTTTGGTGATCCTGGAGTTCTCGTCTGGGGAGGCATTATGCTGAACGGGCGGACTGAGTTCCACGTTTTCGACAGAGGTTCTGTAACCGGAGATTGCTATTGTCAGGAGGTAATCCTTCCCCATGTGCGTCTGTTCAGAGGTGCCATTGGAGCAGATTTCATTTTTATGGATGACAATGCAATGCCACATCGAACTCGTGCTGTTCAACAGCTACTGAAAAGTGAAAACATCACCCGAATGGGTTGGCAAGCGTACTCCCCTGATTTAAATCCCATAGAACATGTGTGAGATGCTTTGGGGAGACGCATTTCGGCAGGATTGCATTAGGCGAACACGCAGCAACTGAAACAGATGATGATTGAGGAATGGGCAGTCTTACCGCAAGAACTGCTGGACAATCTGGTGCTGAGTATGGGGAGACGGTGCGAAGCAACTATTGTAGTAAGGGGAGGGCATTTCCCATACTAAGGAACATCTGTTTTTTATTATTCCTGTTGGACAGATGATCTTGTGCACGGATACTGTGAGTTCAATAAAGCCTATTTTTGTTTGATTCTATACTGTATGCATTGTATTCATCTTTGTGCAACTATGCTTTCGTCATCCTTTAAGTACAAAATGATGTGTCTCATGTCTGAATTTAATGTCTCTCAAATGATTTCTCGCGGAGTTATGACAGAAAAACCACCTGTTGCTTAAGTTATGCACACCAGTGTAATTACCCCTTCCAAGGGGCTCTAGATAGCCGGTTAATAGATTAAAATAACTTCTTAAAAAAATTATATCATTTTGATTGTTAATGTCCACAAAAATTTTTTATATCACAAATTTAAATACCAAAATATAATATTGATAATTTATGAATATTTCATTTTTATTCCATAAAACTAATTTTTCTGATTCCAAAAAAAATAAATAAATAATAAGACCTTTATTAATAAGTCTTCATCTGATTTCTGTTTAGAAAACTAAATTATGCTATAGCATTATTAATGAATAATGAAGATACACAGCGAAACATTAATACAAACAGTAATTTTAAATTTCTTTCAAAACACTTGTATATTCAAATAATCTAATCACATATATTTAATAAAATCCAAAATTTTCAACTAAAAAATATATAAATATATTATATTATTATATGTTCTCTCTCTCTCTTTTGCTAAAGCTGTTACACTCTGAATACTTTTTCCAAGTTTTTCATTGATTCAAATTATCTGAAATTACAGGTTCTGAGATAAAAAAAAATCTTTTTTAACTTTTATATCGCAGAATTTTATTTAGAAAAATTTTCTCAATAGGTTATCTTAGTAGTGAAAATTCTCCTCCTTTTTTTTAAATATATTTAACAAAATTATTTTCTTATGATATTGAATTATATTTTATTATTAAAATAGGAGCTAACTTTTATTAAAATCAAAATTTATTTCTATTATGAATATTTTTGGAAATACTGTTCATGAAAATGGCACAAATTTTTTCTTTCAATGAATTTATATCATTTAACCGTTTGAGTGCGACGAACCGCAATAGCCAAAAACAGCGGAGAAATGCGATAGCGCTTCTCTTGTTTTGTTAATTAAATTATTACGCATTTCATTCCGCACTTTTAGCATATATATAAGAAAACTCTGCAGCACTCAAACGGTTAAAGAAAATCCTAATTTTTAAAATTTTACAATGCATAATGAGAAATATGCCTTATCTCTTCATAATTTTCTTGAGGGAATTTTCAAGTTAAGATATTTTTTATATAAATTGAACTAATTAATGAAAATTAATTTTGTATACTTCCTTATACAAAAGAGACAAATGAAACATTTAAAAAAAAGAAAAACATTTATATATTTTTAACCATTTGAAAAAAGAATTTTTCAACATAATGTGCTAATGTAAGGCTAACAAAATTACAAGTAAAACAAATATCAAAGGAAGAAAAACATTTAAACATTTAAAAAAAAGAAAAACATTTATAAATTTTTAACCATTTGAAAAAAGAATTTTTCAACATAATGTGCTAATGTAAGGCTAATAAAATTACAAGTAAAACAAATATCAAAGGAAGAAAAACATTTAAACATTAAATAAACTAATTTTACATGAATATTTTTTTAAGTAATGAGTAATTTGATATTCAATTTTTAAATCTAAAGAAGTATGCTAGTAAATATTTATACTGGCAAAAAAATGTATTAAATATTCAAATCCAAAGAATACAAGAAATACATAGTAGGCAGAAATATACTGCAATAATATTTTTAATTTCGAAACTCTAGGTTTTCAAAAGTTTAAATTTTCGTTTCCGATGAAGTGATACATGGAAAGAAATGTTCTACTAACCATAAAACAATAGAAAGGAAATAAGTTCAGGTGTTTTCCTAGAATTTGGAGGTAATTAGTTCTTGATCCGCACCATTTCAATTTCAGGACGACCATATCCTAAGGGGTGTTGACACTATATACTGCAACGCTATTTTGAGAAAAATTTGCTTCCTCTCGTTGAAGGTCAGTATGCTGCAAGACATTATTTTGGGCAAGGGGGACAACTAATAGGAAACACGTTTTCAACAAGAATTTTCTCACGAGTATAACGCGACACTAGACTAAAAAGCTACAATAAAGCTTGAGATAAAAATACAAGTTTTTTATTTGTATTTTGAGACGATGCGTAATAATTTCGGAGAGTCTCAATAATAACTGAAGCTGATCTTTCTATATCGCTTCTTAATAACTTAAGTCAAATCTGATTTTTCTCTGATGCTATTAGCACACTTAAATTCTTACAGGTATTAATTGATATAGTTGTTGTTGTTGTTTTCGTGTCTATGGACAATACAGGAAAAAAAAAGGATAAAATAGTTCGACTCCAAGATCAAATGCTCTAAAAAGCATCCAAGACAGCGGCTACTAGCTCCGGAGCCTGAGAGCTGTATAAGGGTTCCTTTAGGGGGTCGAAGAGTGGCACCATCATGAGCTTAAGTATCCTCGGGGTAACAGACGGATATTCAAATATGTGCTTTGGTGCAAGTTGGACCTCAGATCAGTTCTTACAAATAGAGTAGGTCCTTGTTTTGTTTGGAAGGATTTTTATGCCCCTACAATATCCAATTCTGTCTAGCAATGGTGCTAGTAATATTCTTGGGACAGTCGAAGTCTGTAATAAGTGGCTTTATTAAGTTTTGTGTCAAGAGTCTATATCTTGCTACAGCGTTGGAATCTTATAATATGATAGTAGCGCCTGGGTAGTAGCCTAGATTCCTTGCTTCTTTAGCTAAGGTATCCGCACATTCTTTCCCCTCGATGTCCACATGTGCAGGAATCTACTGCATAGGGAAAGGATTTTCCTTCAAGATCTAGTCTCTCCAGTAGATTATTACAGTCGGTCAAAAAAATATATGAGCACCGGACCCCATTCAAATACTTCATGAATGAGCTTACGCGGTTAGACCATGACCAAGGTTGGTTGATAAAAAATTGAAGGTTAATCATGGTTGGTGAGGTGTATGAAGTTGAATGCATCATGGTTGGAAGGTTAGAATATTGACAACTTCGAAGGATGGGCACAAGTGTTAGTTGTATGATGTTATATAATTATGCAAGGATGGGATTGCACAAGTGTTGGTTTTATGACAACTTCAAAGGATGGGTACAAGTGTCTTGGTAGTATGATATGATTGTGGCCATCCTTCGAAGTTGTCATAAAACCAACACTTGTGCCATACTTGGTCATATGAAGTAATGTCAATGTCCAAGAATGGCACAAAAGCTGCACAACAAGTGTTCCATGGTTGGTTATAGAGAAGATGGAGATAGAATATATGTTATATACCAAGGTTGGTTTATAGAATCATTAAAATATATATATATAATATAATTCAGATGCTGCTCCAGAACAGAGAATCCAAGTTCTGAAGGAAGGAAATGGTAGCTAGAAACTTCCAAGATTGGTCATCAAAGTGACCAAAAACATGGGGCCCCCAGCAACAATCTCATGCTTCTCTATATGGTTGAGAAGCATGAGATTGTTGCTGGGGGCCCCATATGGTGTATTATAGAAAAGAAATGAACCGTACAGATATATAAGGTTTAAGCAAAAAAATTTTATTGACTGATTTAAAATAATTACATGGTTCATATAATAATAATAATAATTGTGATGATTTTTTTTTTACAAAAAGTCTTCCCAAAACATGTCCTCTGGCTGTGGTATGCATGCCACAGCCACGTCGTCCTCATTCAAAATGTCTGACAAGTCTGGTATCATCTCATTAAAAGTGTTGTAGTTGTTATTGATGATCATAGATTCTGATGGCACATCTTCTTGTACCTGTTCATCCTCCTCTTCCTGCTCCTCTTCTTCATTATCATCATCATAATCATCGTCGCTATGAAATCTAAATACTCCATCATCTTCTAAGGTAGTTACAGCAGGGGCTGGTGGAAGATTAGGCATGGACTTATTTTGTTGCAACAGTTGTTCTCCGGAATATTCACACGTGAGATTCAATGTTTCGACCACTCTCCTCCTTTTCCTAGGTGGGTCTTGTCTGCTACACAAGTCTAAGTTCTTGCGTGCAATCCCTAAGCCTGTCACTGACTTTTTAATGCTACAATTCTTACTACTCCATTCCTCGGTGTTAACTCCTGCATCCTTTGTAGTAGAAGTCCATCCTCGGTGTTGATTCCTGCATCCTTTGTAGTAGCTGTGGTGGCGATGTTATTACTGGTTGATGTTGTTGTTGTTGTAGCAACAGTCATCAACGGTTGTTGTGGTTGTACATACCACGTTAGCTGCTGGTCTTCTCCTCCTGTAGCCAGAAACATGAGCTGGGTGGCCTCTGGTGGAGGTGCTGCTTGTTCTGTTGTTGTTGCTGCTGCTACCGAAGAAGTGGTTTGCATCTCATCCGGTGAGAGAGGTGAAATGGCCACCGGTGAAACATCTCATCGATGAGGTTCCACTCAGCCTCACTCGGTTGATATGGCACTTCGAGGATCTGTTGTTGTTGTTGTATATACTCATCATGCCGCTGGCTGCCGCTGCTGCTGTTGTTCTTGTGGTAGGAGTCATCTAATATCTCTAGCTGTTGTGGCGATTGTGCTGTTGTTGTTGTTGGTGGTGGTGGGCTCCATATCGGCGTGTCTAGAGGTCTGTCCAAGTACCCTTCTGAGGCGTTGGGACGGAGAACCCTGTCAGCTGTCGGTGAGGCGAATCTGTAAAAACCTCTTCTTTCCAAATCGATGGCTGTTGTCTCTGGCACTACATCGATTCGGAACAAACACTTTTGGCAGGTGAGCAGCACATAGGTGGTGTCTGGCCGGACTCGGTAGATGGAATTTGGCTGCAAGACGTACCGGTCATACATAAGCAGGTCATAAGACGAGAAACCCTTGGAAGTAGCCACGAACGTCGTCGATGTATTGTACCACCTCCGATTTCCCTCCTGTGTACACTGCTGTTACTGTTGTTGTTGTTGTTGCCATTGTATTCATAGTAGAGAATGGGTGCTGCTGATGTTTGGATTATATGAACCGTCCCTGGCTCTGGTGTTCTCTGCCCAAAAGTAAAAAACATCTTCACGAGGAACACGTTGTCACATCTAAATCCCAGACGAACGTCCTCGTTATGGCGTCCCATCGAGTCTGGATTCTTCTTGAGTCGGTGCTCCGCTCTTGCCCAGTCCAGTCGTCCAAACTCGATGGAGTTGCATCTCTGTGATTCTGCAAATAGTCTGTTTATGTTTGCCGTCCAAACGTCCGTGGGCAGCATGTAAATATACACTTTAAGTCCTTTCAGAAAGTTGATGAAACTAAGGATTCTGGTGGTCGTTGAAGAAACTTTAGGGTCAAGCCTCGGAGGCTCCTTGTTGGAAAGGGTAGGAAACACATCTACACCGGTGACACTGCTGGATGAAGAGGAATCTTCTGCTGGATTGTATGGTGGCAGTGACATCTGCTGTTGTTGCTGCTGCTGCTGCTGGACTTTTACTGGTCGTGGTCGTTGGATCTGAGAATTTGCTGCTGGAGGACTGGAACAAGGATCATCGGCAATGGCAACTGCAATGGCAACAGGACGTTTCTGTGGGCTTGAAGGAAGCTTGATCTGAGAGTCTGTGCTATCCTTGCTGGAAGAAGTAAGCTTGGATTCTTCTTCTTCAACTTCTGGTCGGCTGGATCTTTCGTAAACTGTGTCAGCTGGACGAGAGGATGACTGCTGTCGTTTGGAATCTTCATTTGGTCGGCTGCAGGGCTTCTTAAGCACTTGTTCCCTGGAATCTTTAACAGGTCTACTGATTTTTTTTTGTTTACGTTTGATTCCATCTGATAATGAGGTCGGAGGTGGTGATGGTCGTAGTAGCTGAT